>VNJO01003639.1:11043-64383 GCA_008042535.1 Drosophila tani | reverse complement strand
TTTCCTTCATATGACATTTTGGAATGATTATTTTTTGTATGCATTACATCAGTTTCTCTCTTGGTGTGTGTGTGTGTGTGTGTGTGTTTTGTGTGTGTGTGTGTCAGATTTAATCGCTACATAGGCACGTCAGTTCTATTTGTTTGNGCTGTTTTGACTTAGTTATGGTAATTTTTATCTTAGATTTTCAAAAAAAATCATATATTTCGAAATTTATTTTTAACCCAAAAATGTGAAAATTTGAGGTCTTCTTAAGAGCCTCTTCTAGCCGAAAAGGAAGTGATAGCCAAAAGCTGTGCATTTTCCGATTCGTCGTTAAAATTGTAAAGCAGCGATCAAAGCAAAGTGCATCGTTGGTCTACTGCTTGCTGTTCGCCTGCTACTTGAAATGAGAAGAGGGATTTATTTGTACGGCAAATTCGATAAATTTGAAGTGGAAAATGTTGTTGTAGGCAACAACACGGTCGGAATATTGAGCTCCGGCAGTATAAATTGAACAAGTACTGGATTTCAGGCACCAGGCGCACAGAAAGCAGCAGCAGGCCCATAGGTCTGTGCTCACATATTTTATAACAGTTCCTTGTTGTCTCTCTCTCTATTCCCATTATCAGCTGTTCTATCAGCTGTTTAGCAAAGTTTTTAATGGGAAAAGCGGAGAATTTGTTCTGCGGTTGCCTGAAATTGGAAAAGTACATCCCTTAAATAATAACAACAGCCAACAAAATAGATATAGTCACGTTTCTAAGACTAGGCTCAACCAGCGGTTTAATAAAGACATAAAAAGTTAATCTAGAAAAGACATTTTGCATACATTTTTTGCCATAAAATCTATGATCGTGATTGCAAAGGATCGCCTGAATCGAACACCAACTAGCTTAGAAAAATTTTAACCAGAGAGCAGAGAGAGCCGGATGCGGATGCGGATGCGGACAAGTTGGGGGAATGGTGACTTGGATTGCTGGACTGGATCTAGTGGAAGTGCTGCGGCGAGCAGCAGCGGAAGTCGCTGCGGTACACCTCCTGAGCGGGGCGGAAAGTGCGCCAGTAGCTGGGGGCGCAGCAAATGATCCGGGCCAAGTACTCCTTGAAGACATCGTAGGTGGGGTACACGAAGCGCTCGCAGTGGCACTTGTGGTGGTGGCGGCACTCGGTGTCAGCAATCCAGTCACGCGGCAGGTGTGCCTCCTCCAAAGGCTGATCCTCCGGCTTGGGTAATTCTCTCTCAATCTCTGTGGTCGAGTAGCGGTGCTTATTCTTGAGGGTGACGGCATCTCTGGAGGATCAAAGGTATATAATATCTGATATCTAAAACCCAAACGGAAGCACTCACTCTAAACCCTGGGCAATCATGCGTTGCACTCCGGGACTGCGAATGACCCGGGTGAAGTGTTGGCAACGGTTGGCCCTGTCCATGGTGGACAGGTACCAGGTGGGCATCAGTCCGAACCGAACCTGGGCCAGGAGCCGTTCGGCGCTGTCACGGCGTTCCAGCCAGTTGTGCTCCATCCAGAGAAGCACTGACAGGAATATCTGCAAGGGACCAAAGGATGCCGAAGGATACCGGATGCTAGCTGCTAGCTATAGCCTGTAACTCCCACTCACCTCGATCTCCGAATTGACACTCAGGTAGCAATTCCGCAGGATGTGCAAGAGCTCGTGTTCGGTGAACTCCAGGAAGATGGTGGAGCTAACAATGCAGAGGAAGACGCGCGAAATGCGTGTGAGCATGAGTTCGCGCAGGATGCGGGCCTGTGGGTGGCTACGGGCCTCTAGGTAGGCCTTGAAGGCTGTGTCCTCATTGAAGAACTCCATCTTGTCCAGCGAGGACCAGAGCTGACGCAGCAGCTCTGGTATCTGCAGCACCTCGTTGGCAGCCACGCGGGCGAGCACGCGACCCACCTGACCCCCCTGACCCAGTGTCGGGAGCTGCTCCATGAAGCGGCGAGCCGCATAAATCTTGGTGTAGTTCTGGAGCACGCACTTGAAGCAGCGATAGCGTTCATTGCCGGTGGCTATCCCAGCCTCGGTCAGGGTCTGCTCGCGGAGCACGCCGAGCAGCTGCTCGGACACGCGCTCTATGGCCGAGGACGAGGGAGCCTGGGAGAGTGGTGGCGAGGTAACGCCATCGCAGTTCCCCAGCAGCTCCATCACAATCTGATTGGCATCGCCGTCGCCCTCTGCCTCGTCGCAGAGGTCGAGCAGCAGCTTGGCAATCTGCTGGCGACCGGCCAGCACCCGTAGCTGCACGGGATCGGTAACCACCTGGGCGGCCACTGGCTCTGGGCGATTAACGCTGGCCACGATGGTCACTGTGGATGTGGCGTCGGTCATGGACAACCCATCGTGGTCGCCAATCTGCGGATTTTGTTGTTGTGACGAACCGGGGGCAATGATTTGTATCTGGTTCTCCTCTGCGTCTCCCTCCTTCTTCTGGGCCGTAAATTGGATGAGAGTCGATACGTCCTGCTCGGCGGACTCGCGTCCACGTGGCCGCTTCCTCTTGCTCAACCGGCGGAATAAGGCTCGGAACATTGATGAACTGGAATTTAGATCGGGTTACACACGTCGCAGAAATCGGTGCTCGAGCAGAAGCTATTTGTTTGACGGCGATAATGCTGGCGACGCGTTTTAAAATCATCTGCGACTATGTCACTGGTCAGCTCTAAGCTGTCGACTGTTGTTTCCAGGGCCTGCTGGTTGGGTGACAGGTTTGGATACGCCTTCTAGATGTACCTCTGGAATCCCTCCGAACTAGACTCTCTCTCGATTATAAGTACAAGAAGCTCTTTTCTTTTTCTTTAAGGGGGTAGATGCACTTGGAATTTTTATTAAGATTCGAGAAATATTTTTATTAAATTACAGACAAAATTAGAAAGTCGCACCGTGGGATGTAGAACTGTTTGTGAAACTTTAAACGCGTTTTTCTGAAAACTGTGGTTTTTCATTCGGTGACCACTATAAAGCTTTGTACTCAGACACGCGAAAAGTGTTCCTAAGCGGTGCGATAGAGCGAGAGGGTGACTATTGACATCTCGTGTTGACTCAATGCTCAGGAACACTTTCCGCGTGTTTGAGTACGTAGCTTTACTCAAAAACCACTCGGTGGATATTGATGAAATTTTGATATTTTCTTGTTGGCATTAAAAAATAGTATTTAACCGAAGGATATTGGTTTTTGTTAAAAATTACTATTATTTTTAAGCAATTAACTTTGGAGTTTTTAACGAAAATCAGAGTCTTAAGTTTCGAAAGCCGCCATTTTGTGAATTTTCCAAAAAAAAATAATAGAAATCTTCGATTAAAGACAGGATTGATTATTAAACTTTAGGCTTACCATTGGTTTTTTGATCTTAGATGATCCAGAAGGCTGCTGGGATGGTCACCGTGGGGCACTACGTGCGAGAGAGTAGTGTAATCACGTAATCACGTTTTTGATAATTTTCGACCCTCTCCCCCTATGTAATCAAGAATAATCATTGGAGGAACCCCCTCCCTCTATGATTACGTATTCATAAACATTTTTTTCCCCAAAAATGCATACAAATAAATGTTTTTTAAATATATTTGAATATAAAATAATTACGAAATCATTGTCCAAGAAACCCTTCTCCCTATATAATCAAACATAATCATATCGCTGACCCCCTGCCCCCCATAGGTGATTACGTAATATATGGACAGCCCCTAAGGGTTTACAGCCTTATCCATGTATCTCTGGAACCCAGAAACTGATTATAAATACAAGAAGCTGCTTTCCTTTTCTTCAGTTAACCATTTCTTTAATATTTACTCTGCAGTTACAAAAAAAAACGATGTATTTAAACCAACAAATTAAGGACGAAGTCCCAGGCTTAAGGCCAGGCACTAACTAAGAACTAGAGCGACGCGAACTACTATCTAATCTGAGCGCGCAGGGCAATGCCGCTGGGAATCTCCACCTGGTTCACGTTCAGCAGCTGCACCAGGTTGCGCAGGAACTCCTGCGACACCTTCATCTCGTCGTCGGCCTCCAGGCGCTCGAACAGATCCAGTGCCGCCTCGTAGTCGTTGCTGCGGCAGAACTGGGCCAGCAGCAGGTCATAGATCTTCTGCTCGTCAATGGTTCTTTGGACACCTCGAACGCCGCGCGCCAACCTTAGCAGCGTCCTTACTGCACCCTCCTGGCCCAGGTGCTCGCAGTTCTTCACCAGCAGGTCATGGTTGATGCGGAATTCCGGGTTAATAATCAGTCGACGCAGCTGCGATTCCGTTCCCGATTCGGCCAGGGCGAGGAGAAGGGCGCTGTTCATGTTGGCTGCTCCGTGGACGCGGCTCACGGTGGCCGTGACCGTTGCCAAATGCTGCTGGGCGGTTTGGGCCGTGGTCGTCGCCTGGAAGCGGGCCAGCTCCTGCTCATCCCCATTGCCCAGGCGCACCAGCAGCGACAGGATCTCGAACTGCAGGGGTGTGTGCTTGTGCTTAGTGGCCAGCCGCTGGAACTCGGCCACCGCCGAGTCCAAGTCACCTTTCAGGAGCCACTCGCGCACCACCGGACCGAGCAGAGCGTTGTGCGACTGGCAGTAGCCCAGGCCCCGCAGGAAGTCCAGCATCTCGCGGGTGAGGTTCGTGGAAGGGTCCTGTTCCTGCTTACCTTCACTGCTGCTTGGGGATTGAGAGGCAGCCAGCTGGGCCACATTGGTGAGCAGCTGCCACACATTCTTGATCACATAGTCGCCGCCAACGATCTTGTGCTGCTGCGCCCGCTGCTGGAGCAGCTGCTTGGCGGCCTCCAGCTGCTCCCCGTGGACCAGCAGGGCGGCATAGTCGATCAGCTTGTGCTCGTCGAGCTGGAAGGCTGTAAGGGATAGGCTGTATGATAGGATAGGAGAGGGTATATAGCTAATTACCTGGATAGGTGCTCTTGAGCTGCTCCAGCGTCTGTTGGGCGCGCGGCAGATCGCGCAGCTTGATGTGCAGATCCAGGATAGAGGCCAGCATGCCTGCGCTGGACTGCACCTTGAGGGCCTGGCACTTGGCCAGCAGCTGCTGGGCCCGCTCCAGGCGACCGCTGCGCACCGAGAGCTGGAGCAGGCGACGCAGAACGCCGCGAGGATTGAGCTGCTTGGACTCCAGCTCCACGAGGTGGCACTCCAGCTCGTCCAGGCTCATGTCGCGCGGATGCTTGATGAATCCGCCGTGCAGGGAGGCCGCATCCGCCGGCAAAGTCAGCTGGGAGTTGCGCATCTTCTGCAGGGTCTTGCCCAGGCCCTGGTCCTCGGCGGAGGCATGACGCGCCACGGAGAGCAAGGCTTCGGCGGCAGCCGGCGAGAGCTGCAGCTCCAGGCGGTGCAGTTCGTGCACGAAGCATAGCAGGGCGGCGGGTTCCTGGCGCAGACGCGTCTGCGGTCCGCACATCTGTAGCAGCAGGGCGCCCACAAAGTCCTCCTCGCGCTGCAGCGCCTTCTGCTGCAGCGCCTGGACAAGCTGGGCGAATTGCTCGAAGCGCTTGGTGGCCCGGGCATTCACCGCCAGCGCGGACAGGGGCTGGAGCAGGGTGGCGAGCTCCAGGCGGGTGGGGTAGCGCTTGAGCAGCTCCAGCACCTCGGGCACTTGGTTCTGCTGCAGCAGGATCCCAATCACCGGTCCCAGGGTCTGCGAGGGCTTCACGCCCACCGCCTCCAGCGCCTTCACGCTCTCCAGCGGCTGCGCCAGGGTCTGGGTGAGATGCGGCAGCAGGTACTGGCGCAGCGTCTCCTCGTCGCACTCCACCCGCAGGCGCTGCATCTCGGCCACCAGGCGTAGCATGCCGCTCTCGCCCTCGCGCCGGTAATGATGCAGGATCAGGGGCCAGAAGTAGTGCGGCCGCAACTCCTCGCCGGCGGCGGCGAGCGCCTCCAGGCAGCCCAGCGCCGACGAGGGCAGGCGGCGCAGGGCCAGCTCCACGAGCAGGTGAAGGGCGCGGGGATTCTGACCACGCTGGACCAGCTGGCGGGCAAACTGAAGCGTCTCCGTAACCGGCACGTGGGCGCGGAAGAACTCCTGCAGCAGCAGGCTCCCGTACTCGTCTACGTTCTGGTTCTGGTTCTGATTGGGCGCGGGCAAGGCGGCCACCAGCTGGATCACCACTTGGGCGCGCCCCTCATGCACCAGTTGGACGCACAGGCTCTTGATGGCGGGCGGCAGGTCGAGTCCGGTGAGAAACTCGCGCGGCATCTCGCCGACCAGCTGCTGGACAAGCTGCGTGTCCACATCCTTGCCGGCGAGCACGGCGCGCAGCATCTGGAGCAGCTGGGCGGCGCTGAATTCCGTCGCCGCCTGCAGCACTTCCTTGGCCCGCTCCAGCTGGCCGTTCTCCACGAGCGCCTCGAATCGCAGAGCCTCTGTGGTGCTGGTGCCCAGCTGGATGCCGGCGGCCCGCATGCTGCCCGCCACGGACTCCGTTCCGGCCAGATCTCCGTTGCGGACGTGGCCCAGGAGCAGCGAGTGGAAGTTGCGCTCGGTGAGGGCGAAGCTGTGCTCCCGCATCTCGGCCAGCAGCTCGGTGGCCTGGCGCATGTTGCCCGCGGAGCAGGCCACGTCCAGCAGGGCGCTGTACAGCGCAGCATCGGGCGCCCCGTGGTAGACAGCGATCTCGGCCAGCAGGGAGCGGTGATCGGGGAGTGGCAGCCTGTTCTGCCGCAACACCTGCAGCCGGGTGTGGTAGTGGGCCAGGGTGGGCTGGCCCAGCTTCAGCAGCTGCGTCCACAGGCTCTGGAAGAGGTGCAGCCGCTCCTGGGCGCTCTGCGCGGGCAGCAGTTCGGGCACGCACGATCCCAGCAGGAAGTGCACCTGCTCGGCACTCACCTTCACCTTCTCCGCCGTTTTGGCGTGCTGCAGGTGCTCCAGCACCCGCTGACAGTGGTCATAATTGAGCAGGCTGTGCTGCTGGTAGTACGCCTCCAGCTGCGTCCACACGGCCTCGATGCTAGCCGGTGTCCTAGGCGAAGTGTTCCCGGTGGTGCGTCTGCTGTTTTTCTTCTCCGTGCTGAGGAACCGATGCTGTTGGCTGGCTGGATGAGCCGGGAAAGTCCAAGCCGGCGGCGGTGGGGCCATTGCATAACGCAGTCCGGCGCTCGTGGAGCACGCCAGGCGTCCGGGCAACTGGCTGAGACGCTGCCAGCGCAGGCACAGACTCGGCAACACGCGCGCTCGCTGCATTTCGGTCTACTTCATTTACGTTTTGCGCCCCGAAAGTAATTTAATTCACAAAATTGAACAAGAAAACAACACGCGCCGGCAATCAGCTGTTTTGATTCGATTGGCAAGGCTATCGTTATCAAAAAACACCTGTTTGCACTGCTTACACTGCTTGCAGCACAGCTTTATGTAACCAAACTGACCGCACTGGTCGAGTGACATAGCAGGAAGCTGCTTGCCTCAAGGGATTTAAATTTAAACGTTAATTTTAACTAATTTTAGCTAAGCGGGCATTAGAGGCTTATTGCCCGTGCCCTTCCGCTGGCTCTTGATTTTTATAACACGCAAATTACCTTAGTAATTATGATGATTATGATTTTAAAGCGGAAGATTATATAAAACTGGCAGCACTGGTCATTGAGTCCGCACTTCCGAGTGCCATAGCAGCCAGTTACTAGCGCGCGCACTTCGTTTAAATTTAAACGAACTTTGATTTCGATTCACTTGAACAGACTTCCACGTAAAACGAATAATGCCCAAGCCTGCGCTGGGATTTGAGTTGATTTCGTTGATTTTGTTGATTTCGTTGTTGATTACAATCCAGCCACTTATACTTACAATGCAAATTAATTGAATTATTTCAATTTGCCCTGCTGGACAGCGCAGCGCAGCGCCGAGCGATTCATATTTATATTACTTCTCCTTCTGCTTCCCCAGCCACGCCCACGGACTTACGTTCGTTTCGTTTAGCGAACGCTCGGGATGTCTTGATATCTTGATCAATTCCATTGAAGATGATCCTCCCGCCCCCCGCCCCCCGCGTCCGAGAAGGGAACACCAAGCGGAATACAGAGCGGAGAAAACAAATAAAATCCAAGCATCTCGCACTCAACGAGAAAGAGCACTTGAGCAGAATAATGCAATAATAAATGCCGTTGGCATACTACACCATAAATCCGAGTGCTCAGGCTCGGCTCTCGACTTGCGCTTTGTTTCTGCCCCATCTCTAAGTCCACATCCAAGTCCCGATGATCCCGCCATCCAGCCAAAGCCAAAGCCACCTAACAAACGTCGCCAAACTGAGACAAATCTAATTTACATGATCGCTCGCATTATCGTCCATTGTATTATAATCATCTGCGACGACGGCGGCGACGGTAGCAACGGTAGCGACGACGACGACGTCGACATCGACCTCTGCCGCCGTCCCTAGGTTTTTATTGTTGTTATTTGTTATTGTTATTGTTATTGTTATTGTTGCTAATATTGTTGCTGTTGTTGGTGGCGGTGGCTGTGGTGGGTGCTGTGGCGAGTTCAGTGGTTGGCGCTTCCTAAGTGGATGACACTCAAGCTCATTGAGCGCTCCCATTGTTGGGGAAAGCGAGAGAGAGAGAAAAACATTCGATGGGAATGATGGGATGAGATTTGTATGTGGGATCTGCCATTTGATGGGGGATGCACTCGAAGAATAGCTATGGTACATCATAATAATGATATTATATGTTAATTAATCGTAGTTGATATTGGAAATAATTATAGAGACAGTAAAAGGTATTATTTTAAGGAATCATTGATGAAATAATGGTGAAACATTGGTAAAACATTGTTGAACCATTGGCGAATATTGTTGAAGCAGGGGTAAAATATTAGTGAAACATTGGGGAAACATTGGTAAATCATTGGTGAAGTACTGATCAGCCATTGTTGAAACATTGGGGAAACATTGGTGAACCATTTGCAAACCATTGTTGAAACACGCAAAATATTAATGAAACGTTGGTACAACTTTGGTAAAACATTGGTGTAACATTGATGAACCATTGATAATCCATTGATGAACCATTGTTGGAACACTGGCAAAATATTGAGGAAACATTGGTGAAGCGATGGTGAAGCATTTCTGAAGCACTTGTAAAATGGTTACCTATTGGTGAACTTTTGGACAACCGTTGATCAACTATTGGTGAACTATGTAAAGTGGTAATCTTAAGAACCTACAAAAACAACCCGGATGGTTACTCCAAATAAATACAAAATGTTGCTTACGTTCCTGAACCTTGTTTTTTCGGGTGTAGGCGAGGATGAGCTGACTCTGCCGGCGGCGTCGCTGCCGTGCTGCACCTAGCAGCAGCAGCAGCAGCAGTCGGCAGTCACTAGTTAGTATTTAGTAGACAGTAGTAAACATAATACAATAACAACAACAACAAGAGGATTCACAGCAGAAGCCGCAGCAGCAGCAGAAGCAGAAGCAGCAACAACAACAACAATAGAGAGCCCGAGCCCGAACAGCGCACTAAGCTAAACAATGCGAAACATCTGAAAAATCGTTCGTTTTCAGTTTTAAAGTTCAAGCCGCGACATTAGCACACGAAATCTGCGATTATCCGACGAGAGCGAGAAAAGAACCCCCAATAAATCGAAATAAAGCATAACACAACCAGTAATTACGGGAAAAAAGAATAAAAATAAGAATCCAAATCAAATCAAAGTGATTGAAAATCGCACAGCAATCCCCGATCGAGATCCAATTCGATTTGGTTTCTAGAGCGTGTCGAGAGAGATCAATATAAATGAATTACAACTAAACAGCCGCCAATATCGCATTTAAGCAGCGCGAAACCAAACAGCAAACAACAAATATATACAACAACATTAACAAGCCCTAAACAAAGCAAATAAAAACGAAAATCGAACCACTAAAGCACCTGGCAGTAATCCAAATTATAAACACACATTTCTTCAGCGCGGAAAACAGCATCGGGAAAAACAGCGGAAAACTTAGTTTCCCATTTCGCGATATTAAAAGCATAATAATAAAAGCAAGGCACGAGTTCTAGAATGCTAGTTGAGTTGGCCACCGAAGCAGATCCCGAGAGTGCAGAGGAATAATTTTAAAAGAAAAGTAAGGATCTCCCCAAGAGTCGGTAAAGCAGGGTGACAATCGTTATCGTTATCGCAGCCCTGCAGACTGTACCTCTGCCTGCATACATGTGCACTTCGAACTGATCTATTATTTACATACAATCTGATTGATAAATCATTTCATATTCAGCTTGGAAAATAACGCAAGTAAATATTGTGTGCCTGCCGCCTGGTTTTGTTTACTCGAAATTTGCATTTAAATTGTGGGAATATTTTCACTTGGCCGTTGTTTCTCCATTCTCGCCTATTAGCATGCTAATTCGAATTGGAACACAGCCCCCGCGTCGATCAAACTGCCTGTTGCACGTGTCTCTGTTCCTTCGGAATCGGATTTGGATTCTGATTCGGATTCGAAATCTGTATGTGGATCCGCCTCCGAGTCATCGCTATTGGTGGACATGCGGCATATGTACTCGTATGGCACGCATATGGGACGTCATCCACTGTCAACGTCAGCAGGGGACTTCTTCGGAAAGAGTGTGTATTTTTACCCCAGTCTCATCGCGGTCTGGCTAGGTCTATGTGCTGGGCTATATCTATATGTTATATAGCTATAGCGGGTCCGATCCGCCCGATTCCAGACCGAACAGGTCCGGTCCACCACCTACTCAGACTCTCCACCTCAATCTGTCCGATCGTCGCTCTTTCGCCACTCTCTCTCTCTCTCAAGATCTCCCAATCTCCGGTGACCTCCCGTCGGAATAGGAAGGACGCACCGCACCGATTTCCGATTTGCCTATCACTATAATATATAGTAGCATCGGGAGAATTTTTGGGGCTCGAGACTGGGATAGAGTCCCCTCGGCAACAGTTCGAGATCGATTCTCGTAGTTCTTGCTCATACTTCCAGATATGATCTATTTTCGAAGGCACCCTGCTGACGCAGTCGTTTCTGTCGATTCTGTACCGGTTTAACCAGTTGCAACGGGTAACGGGTAACGGTGACATAGGAAAATTTTGAACAAAAAATACCTTGGGATATGGGACAAATGTGAAATGGGAAATCTGAATTCGGAATGCTTGGCATAATGGGTTGTCCATATGGGAGACAGCATCTCTGCGGGAAAGTTTTATAAAGAAAATGCTTGGAAAAAAAGAGGAGAGGAGAAGGATACTTACATTTTATTTTTAAATTCAAATCATGATCCATTAAAATATAAAATATATAAAAAAGAGAAAGGAAACTTAATATAATAATAATTTATATTTTTTGTAAAGTGAAAATATTCCCTTTAAGCCCCAATAGAATAAATGGTATTTATAATCCTTTAAAGGCCAATTCAAGGTTTATTTCCTGTTAATAAAATCCACAAATGCCAAGCTAAACCATTTCCGGAAAAGAAACAATAGATTTCTGTCCGGAAACAAGACAAATCGACAGCTCTGCTAAATTTCGAAACAGACAAAACACATTTTCTGTGCGTAATAAGTACGAGCAAGAAACCTGCAAAAAAACAGAAACAAAATTAAAACAAAAAACATAAACAAATCGGAGTATATAAGTATGGGAAGCGATCGAAATAACATGCAGACTCACCCACTGGGTGTCCGAAATAAACAAGATAGAATCAGTTTTTTTCAATTCTCAATTTTGGCAAAAACAAAAATTCAAATTTTCCACGCACAGAACAACGCCTCTCCCTCCCTCCCTCCCTCTGTATTTTCCGTATTTTCCTTGTTTTCCACCGCTTTTGACGTATTTGTGTAGACTCTCGCTTTCGTTTTCGCTTTTGGTGGGGGCCATGAGGATTCACGATTCACGATTCACCAGCCACCAGCCACGATCCCCGCCGCCGATTCACGTGTCGCGTATTGTTTATATTTTTGCCATTTCGCCAACCGCTGCTAGGTGAAAATTGGGTGAAACGTGCCTGCGCCGATCGTGCGGATCGCTTGAACCTCTTGATCTTTGCATGTGCAAATCCGGATGCTCCGATAAGTATTTATGCTGGAAATGGCGGGGAACTTAGGGTCGATAACGATAACTGGAAGGTGCAGTAGGAAATGTTCGATAAATGCACGTTAATCTATGTTTTGGACTTCTTACCTTTATTCTCTTTACATTTTACAAAAATTTTACTTTTCCAACATGTTTATATATTCATTTTTCTAATAAATAATAAATAAATAAATGCAGCTTAAATACTGAAACTTTTAATTTAATTTCAAGGCTTTCAGCAGCATCAAAAACGTCTAAAATACAAATATTAACTTGAAAAAATTCAAATACCGGAGGACAGCCGATAGTCGATAACCCATATCACGATAACCAATATCCAGCGATAACTATTTGAATGGAAGCAATATCGCAGCTCAATCCGCAAAACAACAACAACAGCCACAACTACAACAACAAAAGCAACAACGACACAACACACGACAGCAACTACAACAACAGGAACAGGGAGATAACGGGACATCAGCATTGCCACGCCCACCGCTGCCACAGCAAGCAGTACGCCAAGAGAAGGTGAGTGTGTGCACAAGCAGGAGCCTCCGCAAGCAGTTCAAAGTCAAGGCAAAATAATCAAATTAACGCACGGTTTTATCTCTTTGAATAATCTATCATGTGTTTATGCAATTTATAATTTGTTGTTTTTGTGCCAAGGAAGAAATAAATGATGTTGTGGTTTTCCTTAGTTCACAAACTCATATAGGACAGATATTTCCACAGTTTAAGCTGCAAAAGCATCTTAGACTGCTTTCCCGAACAGCTTGGTTAACAAGCAGTGCAGTTCCTGCAAACTTTTACCAGAGAAAACATCTAGAAAGTTCAATATTAAACTCTTGAAAGCCTGATTGAATTAATTTTGTATTGATTTCTAGACGTTATACACCCGTATCTTGTTTGCATTTTCCCCGCATCGGTACTCCCCCTATATAATTGGCCACTCAATCGTTTCTAATTGCACTTGATTCGCCATTTTGCATAAAACGCATCAAATATGAATATTTTTCATTAATATATATGGAAAGTGATGTGGTTACGACCACGCCCCGTGCCAGGCAATAAAGCAATAAAGTTAACTCACTGTCGGAACGGCGGCTGCAGTCCCTGTAACAGAAATAAACGGAATTGCAAGGAAATACCTATTTAATCAAAATATTTGCATCCAGATAAGACAAGGAAACGTGCCGAGATGGAGATGTGTATTATTATTATTATGGGTTTAAGGAGGAAGCTAAAGCCGAAAGGTCGGACTACATTGGCGCCACATACGCAAATAATAATTTTGCGTACTTGTACTTGTACTTAAAATATCAGGAAGTGTCTTAAAGTGGGGCTAAAAAGAGGGAAAGGAACTTTACTATTTAATTTGGAAGAATTATGAATACATTAATGTCTGATTACCAGAAAAAGGAATTCCCTTTAAAGTTAGATCGTAAATTCCTATCCCTAAATACCAAGTAACCTTAAATATCTTAGAACAATCCATCCATACATAATATCCGCATATCTACACATATATCTCTCCGCCGTGACGCGTTAATGTTCTTGAACCTGAAACGCGACCAATTTGAAATCGGAAAATTGCGAGCCGCTTTATTTTTGGCTGGGCAAACATCTCCTTGGAGGCGGCGTGCTTGCTTAAAATAAAGCGCGTATAGATCCGCCTCTCTGCCATAATTATTTATTTATTTGTTTGTTTATTTTCTGCTCAGCTCTGCTCTTCTCGGTCTTCTCGGGTCTTCAGTGCCTGTGTTGCCCTCGCTCAGGCATTTTTTGGGGGGCGGCGAGGCAGCTCGAACCAATTCGAATTGGTTTGGGTCAGCGCAAGTTCTTCGATACAGCGGCAACAGCTACGGATACGGATACAGATACAGATTCGGATACAGAGTATACATAGTGGCTGCTGCAGGTACAGTGAGTGCTGGCAGGGCAGCGACTTTACCGGGGAAAAATTCAGATGGCAAATTCAGATGGCGGGGGGCAAGGCAAGTGCTTTAATTGTGCTTTAATTAGCTGCATAATTGCAATGCCAGCTGGGGGTTATGCACTCACTACTGGCCATTCAAATGGTCGCTGAATCTGGCAGGAATGCCAACTGACCTTCCTTGAAAATGTGCAGCTTGAAACCGGAACAAAAGGGCAGAATCTTTGTGTATATTTTTAGATCAACAATTTTTAGATGGGAGATTTCTCCCAGAAAGCATGCTTAAAGCAAACCCCTAGAAGATGTTCACTTAATCGAGGGCTTAACGTTTCAGACGCTGAGTAAAATTCTTGAAACATCAAGAAATTCTCTTCATCCTTCGCTCAATAAATATGCACACATTATTCTCAGAGTATTACTACGATATAAAAATATTAAATGCTTGAATTAAATATTCTTATAATTCTTATTAACACAGAAAAATCCCCCGATATTTGCTCGTTTGCATAACTTAACTTGACTTGATTTTGAATAATAATAAAATAATCAATCAAATAATCAAAACTGAGGTAATTAAGTTAATATCATGTTTTCCCCGTGTGTTGATTATTTAGCAAACAAATAATAAACGAAACACTGGGAAATCACCTACATATATAAAGGCCCGATCTCTGGCTGCTTTTGGGGGTCACCAATCTGACACTTTCTCTGTAGTTCTCTCATTTAGCATACAAATAATACAAAATCTTATAAATACATTTTGTTTTTTATTATTTTCCCTCGGTCGGGGTCACCAGAATGCAAATATCTCTAGATCTCTGCCGTTTTTTTGTTATTTTTCAGTGCAATGAATGTGCACGTCGAGAGTTGAGGGCCTTCTCCTCCGTCGTTTAATTCGTTTACATTTTTATGGCCCTTTGGCTGGCTTCCCCCGGTACTAGGCAGTAGGCAGTAGCTATTATATAGTCCCATATAGTACCCCAGCGGGTGCCCTAATCCCAGATAAACACTTTAAATCAAACTCCTCTCCGTTGCGCGACAGGTGGACGTGGACACAAAATGAAAGTACTAAATAAATACGACAAAAAGCACAATCAAAAGCCGAGCGGATCAAACAAAGCAAGTGCTTCTGGCTTCTGGCTACTGGCAACTGGCTTTCGGCTATTCCATAATACACAGCCATTTGCATAGAGCTCTGTGGAGCGAACAAAGAGCCAGCGACAGTTGTGGCAGTTTCTAATTGTTGTCATATTGCCCATTGTGCACCCTGTACCAGTCCCTGTCCCTCGGTCCCTGTACCTGTCCCTCTATGCCTGCTCGGGCGCCATAAACCTGTTCGAATCAAAACATTATTCTTTGCAATGAAAACCCACTCAAGCAGACAGTTCCTCACTCCCTCGGTATCGTGTGATCGTCTTCCAATTGATGGAATGACAGCTTCCGATCATGTGCCCCCCCACAGCCAAGGTAACTGGAAAAATCTAGGTGATCTTGTGGAGACTTACGTGAAGTCTCTTGCATCCAAAAATAGTTATTGAAGCTGGAACTTAATATGGGCTATGTATTGATATCTTATCTTATATCTAAAAATAGTAATTGAAGCTTGAACCTAATATGGGCTATTTCTTGATTTACAACCTTTAATAAATAAAAGCTGTAAATATTCCAACTAAAGCTGTGTTGGTTTACTCAATTTTCTAAATAAACATTAGAAATTGAGTTTCGATCTTTCTCTAGATCGAATTATTGATTTACGATTGTGTATTTCTATATTTATCACAATTTTATATGCTTACTTTTTGCTTATACCCTATTTACACTTACATAAGTTACCCAGCGATATCGAAGTAACCTCAAAAACGCAGCCTAGTGTAAATACAGCATTAGAGTGTATAAGATGGTATTGTATTTCTAAAAAAAAAAAGGCAATAGATCCCAGGAAGTTCGTGTTCCTTACGATAAAACCTTACCTTTTGTAATAATATATTTACATATCAAAATTCAGATCGATTGTTATTATTATTATTATAGTAATTATGGGTAATATGAAGGTTTTTGTCTTTATCTCTTAAAGGTTCCAGGTACGCAAGCGCCAAAAGGTAGGCCATGAACCAGAACCAGAACCACTAGAGTATCGCCGGAACTGAACGGAACCACTCAACCCAACTCAACTCAACTCATCTCGATCGGCGACACCCCCGTCCCTTTTTAATGACGCAGTGACGTAGCGCCTCAAAGGTTCAGCGGGTTGATTGGCTTCGGTTCTAACCAGTTCGCACTGGAGCTTCTCTCTTTTTTTTTCCGCTGGAAATTGGGCATTGAATTGATTTCTGATTTCTGCTTAAGCCCCGCGCTTAGTCATCCATGGCTATGCTGTGCTCTTCCTCCGAGCTGCAGCATATATATCTGTATATCTGTATCTCTTCTGATATATATATATGAGGCGGAGACCCGATCTTGTATTTTTCCCCCGGTCTTAATTGTTATTGAGCATGCAATGATTAATCAAGCCCCCGAGTACGAGCTGTGCGCATTCTCGGAGCCGCGTTGGGTTTCGTTTTTTGGTTTTTTGTTTCTTTTTCCAGCTTGAAGAGATGGGACTGGGGGAAGTTAGGGGGTTCCAGAGTTTGGACGATAGACACTGCGTAGCCGGGAGTGACTGGGCAGTTTGGAGAGACAATGCGGACTCACGTGACCATCGAGTTCTCGAGATCGAGATCTGGGCGACTAATGTGCGTCAGAGGAGCAGCAGCCAGTGTTTGGGAATTAGGAAAAAGCCCCCTAAAGCTAAGCCAATTACAATGTTGATGTTTTGATCGTTATAATGTTGCGACTAAGCGAAATGACAGATCATAAACCTAAAGATAGATCATTAAGACGCTGGTGATAAGATCTTGACTCCGTTAATGAATGGAGGATCAGTAGGATCAGGGAGATTGCATAATCAGTACCCAGAGATAGCTCGTTAAATATAAGATCAGATCAGATCACTGGAAGATCTCTGATCAATAACATATCAATGAAAGAGTAAGCAAAGATCTTGACCAAGATCTTGACTCAATCAATGATCATGATCAATGGTGGCTTAGCTTCCTCAATGGATAATCAAGTACATTTTTTATTTTCAATGAATGAAATCAGCTAAATAGTTGACTGTGCAGCAGAGGATGCTGTGGATAATTCCTCCATTTCCTTCTCCCTCAGAGTCTCAGTGATTTCAAATTCCAGATTCTACAAGACTAGCAGATTTATGCCTGATAAGCCAGAGTAAGCCGGCGGAGATAAGCGAGCTGGGTATCTCTCCGTGCTCCGTGTGGGTGGCCCATAAATCTCCAGTGGCAGCGACCACAAAAAAACATCAACAAACTTTAAGCCGCAGCAACCATAAAGTCCACACAAATTTCCACTGACGTCAGTTCCATTTGCGGAGTGTGCACAGGGATCAGGAGCCGGAGATGCGCGATGCGAGTTGCGATATAGCTATGGCTACTATATAGTATAGAAGTATACTCGTGATGATAGCTTGACTTTGACTTTGACGGGCCTTGGCAGTCAAAGGACACACGCTAAGCTGTCCGAAAAACTGTGCCTGGTCACGAGGGCTGACAGCTGCTGTCGCGGATCGCAGATCGCAGATCGCAGATCTCCTGGTTAGCCAGGAGAGTGAGATCTCCGCCAGCGTTGGCAGCTGACAGTTGGGCAAACATTTCTGAACTTGGAGAAGCTGCTGCTGCTACTGCTGCTGGGTTAATATTTGCCCGGCGTCCACGCCATTTCCCTCGAATTGCGAAAGCCGAGGGCCGAAAATAAGATACTCACTTATTTTTAGCTGCTCTACATTACATGCACATATTTCCAAATACCCAGAAAGTCACGTTTAAACTCTGAAATCAATGCATTTCCTGGAAAAATCTGTTTTTAAATGAATCTTGAATAATTTCCCCTAAAATCTAGACTCTTGTGTGACACACACACAATGTGCGTTTTCACTGATCTTGGAAGTGCTTTCGATACACTTTCATGGCTACGGAAAAAACCTTTGCAAACACACAAAAACACACACCAAAAAAAAAAGAGCACATTTTTATGAAATGGAAATGGAAGGAATTACGTAGATCTTTTGCCGCCGTCGGCGGTGCCGTCGGGGCGGGGGCAGTGAGCGGCACAAGGTCTATGGGGGACGAGACACGCAAATACGTCCCGCACATGCACATGCCAAGTGGCCAAGTGGCCAAAGTGACAAAAGATCGAAAGAGAGGGCCTCCGCCGAATTGGCACGCACACTCGAAGATGCCATTTAATATTTAATACATATATGTATGTACCCGTACACCCGAGCTATTTCTGTTTACGCCTGGATATTGTTGACGTGCGATTTCGGTTTGAGTTCGAGTCCATACCGATTCGATTCGATTTCGATCGGTTAAATCATGGTACTTGCCTCGAAATTGTCTTAAGGTGACAACAATGGATGTACTTGCGTTTTGAGTGATCGATGAATGTCTACAGAAAGATAAAAAGATCAAGATCTGGTTAGAAATGTGAAATATAATAGTGGCAACCCTTTCAATTGAGAAATTTCAGTATATTTCAGTATACTGTATTATATGTTAGTATATGTTGGTATATCATAGCTTATTATAGCGTTTTTAGTATATTTTAGTATAGTTGGTTGGTTAGAAATACCAATTGATTGTTTAAAAATTTTTTCAAAAGAATAGAGTTGCCAGACATTTTAAGATTAAAGGATTTTCGTAAATTTTAGTATAATTAGGACTTACTATACTTATTTACTTATCTATCTAATATGTTGAACATATTCTTTATAATATGATTCTGATTATAGTTTAAAAACTGGATTAAAAATTATTTGAAAATTATGATAAATTTTGACTGATATTTCTCTGTGTAGTATACTTTTAGCTAGTCCAAACCGATCCCACCAACTGGTTCGTACCTGTTTTTAAAACAAAATCCATTTGCTGTCCCGTGACTAAGCGATTTGTTATGATTTTATATACATATATCGAAAATGCAATTTTTTAACCGATTCATAAGGAGAAATTATTGAAAAAATTAAAAATTTATTATGATACAAAAATGGTTGAAAAGCATTATAAATGTTGAAAATATCATTTATGATTTATAATTTGTAGATTTTCTAGCTCTAACCACAAAGCCTATAAATCTCTTAGATCACAAAAGTGCTCTTAAAGATTTATAAACTTCCTGATTTATGCTTAATTTCAAGGGAATCCCTATAGAAGCATTTCTTTTAGTAATAAAGTGTGCTTGAAAACATTAAAAAAGATTCTAAAACTTTCCCCACACTCATTTATAATATTTCCCTAATAGCTTTATTACTAAAAAAAATAATCTTCTATAGGGCTTCCTAATTATTTGGTTAATACTGCAATTTCCCAAACTAAATCAGTTCATAATCTTTTGCTGATCAGTCAAGGCCCAAAGACCCTTCCTGTTCCTAACCGATTAAGAGAGTGTACTATATTTATAATATTTAAATTGTTACAACAATAAAAGAGCAAGAAGATTGAAAGTTGTTTGTTTTGTTTTTTGTTTTTTTTCGCGGACTTTGTTGCGATTGCGAGTTACGAGTTACGAGACAGATAAGAGCGGCGGAGAGGGCTGTGTTTTGATTTTGATAACCATCAGCAGCAGCAGCAGCAGCAGCATCGCAGATGATTCTCCTGAGTTTATTTGGTTTTTTTTTTAAATATTCTTACCCCCGATAACGTCACGAGAGAGGTGAGAGGAGCACAGCGGCCAGCACAGATCACAGAACACACATCCCCGCGAGAGAGAGCACAGACAGAGCATAACAGA
Source organism: Drosophila tani (assembly GCA_008042535.1). NCBI lineage: Eukaryota > Metazoa > Arthropoda > Insecta > Diptera > Drosophilidae > Drosophila > Drosophila tani. The sequence continues at coordinate 44,587 of VNJO01003639.1, read as the reverse complement.
GCAGGGCGTCCCGCGTATAAAAGCGCCGACAAAACGCCACTTGGAACGCATTGTCCAATCGCTCTTGGAGCCGCGTGGAGCTCCTCCAATCAGTGATCTACATCTCGATCCGTGTATTCGAACCGAGTTTCTCGTAATTCACTCGACCCAGTCGTCGACACCCACCAGGACAGCAGCATCAGCAGCAGCAGCAGTAGGTGCGTAAAGAGTATAATCTATAGGATATATAGGATCTATAGGATCAATAGGATATATAGCAACCCCTGCCCAAGGATAAATTACAATGGGCAAGGTGAATCATCAGAGGCATCGTCTTCCTGTTTTAAGATACACGAGGCATTCTTTGCTGGGCATTATTCCACATTTGCTTCTTAATTCCTTCGGTCTTTCGATATTTCTGTATTTCGGTATTCCTGTAATTTGTTTTATTTTTTTTTATTTTCTTATTGTTTGTTGCTCGCTCGAAATACAGTGTAACAGCTGAAATCAACAAAAAAAAGTACGCATAAATTATTTATGCAAACTAAATTGTCGCGCGCCCAAGCAACGCGAGAACAACAGCGCCGATCGCCGCCAAGTATTAACATATTTATTTTTTTGTTCTTTTTGTTATTTTTTATATTTTGCGTTTGCCAAAGTGAATACCGAAAAAGGCGGAATAAAAACGGAAGGGAAGCAGGGAACACCTGTGCCAGATTAATATGCCATAACAAATATCCCGAATTCCAACGGGGATCAGGCCTTTTTTTTTGCCAGAGCCTTGTAATGATCATTGTTAGACGCCTCCGAAAAAAACAAAAAAATTAGTCTCTTTTCACTGAAAATGTGACTCATATTTCACGCCGCTTCAATCTGGCTTTGACCTTATATTATTCAGAACAACAAAAATAAAATTCTGAATTTTTCAAGACTTTTTTTTAGATTAAAACAAAAACTAATTAAAGCTAAATTTTCGTTTATTTCGAGTTGCCTTTGGGCACTAAAAATTGTTTCCTTTAATTCCATTTTTTTACGAGCTCATAAATGGCAAATTCTTTTTTCGCAATAAAAAAATGCAAAATCTTCTAAAGATTCCATGATTTCGAAGTTTTCTTTTCTAGAAAAATAAAGGTCTCCTTTATCTTTAAACCAAAATCGTAAGCTTTTCTTCAGAGGAATGCAATTCTTCTTAGAAAAAAATTTCAATTACTTATAGTCAGTGAAAATAACCCCATTTTGGTACTACTTTCTTCCTGGTTATGAAATTCTTCCCAGCAATTCCTCGGAAGCCAAGAAACACTCATTGAGTCCGCTCCAATTGATCATTGTTGAATCATACGAATCGAGAATAGCTTTGGCCTCCTGTTGCCGGGTGTCAGTCTCGGAGAGGCCCCACTGTGGCGGAGATTCTCCAGCGATCATGGGAGCATTAGTCATGTTTATTTGTTTTGAATTATCGGGCCTAGAGCGCGAAGCTTGCTAGCTTCTTCGGGTTTCGGACTACCGACTACCGACTACTACCGAGCACCGAGGCTCTGACTTTTGTTTTCGTTTCGCACATTGTTTTTTCAATTGAAAGTGGAAAGCCAATTAATTGAAATGTTTGTGCAAGAAGCGCACTAATGGATGGGCTTTGGGGTTGGGGTTGGGGATTCTTCAATTGAAGACCAAGATGAGGAAATAAGAATCCGATTCGAACGAGTTTCGAGCACACGCAGCTCGATTAACATTCAGCGAACAACAACAGCCAGTACATATTACATATTGGAGCAGATAAATGTGCATATTTAGTATATATAGCCCGAATATATAGACCCATCTGTGCTCGTCGCCAGTGTCATTGTTCGTAGATTAAACTCGCCCATTGCCATACTATATAAGAAATATAAAAAGTATAAAAAAAACACAACAAAATACGCCCCGAATTGAACTCAGCGGGTGCAGCAACCAATGCACTGACTCTCTGTCAGCCGAGACACCCACCATGGGGTCCTTAAGGATTTTAAAAAAGGGCCCCTTTCTTCTTAGGGTAGAACTTAGGATTTATTTAAATTCTTTAAAGTAAGTATACTGGCACTTGTACACAAATTGTATTAAGAGTCACATTTTTAATTGATTTTCACTCAAAATTCAAGCCTACCTCTGTTCTCTTTAGTTCATTGTTACGACTACCCCAGCTTGGGTAATTAGACTGTCCATCATCTAGCATAATTATCAATTATCCGTTTACAATACCCGATCCGTGACAGTCGTCCAGAGGTACATTTCAAAAATGTCTAATTAATTTAATTGTGGGCGGCCCCAAAACAAATATTAAGTTCGTTCTTGCCAGCGGGCTTCAGGCGAACAAAGAACACGTTCCGAGCTGTATTTCCGTGGGGGATGGGGATTGTGTGTGGGTCAGAGGTGCGATAATTCGCCAAATGAAGCGACCACAAATTAGCGTCAAGTTAAGCCCCATAAAAGCCCCTAATCAGTCATTATGCAAGACGAAAGAGAAAGAAAAGTCAAGTGAGAGTACGGTCACGTTTGGGTTTTTCGTTCTTCGTTCTTGGAAAGTGCATAACCAAGCAGCTCGGGTTTCATCTCAAGTATTGCATTTCACATTTCGAATCGCTAATTAATTGGCCAAAAATGGGTATGATTCAGTGGGAGAAACTCCCACCGAAATGCGGCCAACAATTAAGCAATTAGACAGTTGATTGACTTTATGATATAATGATAAACGATCCACTTTGGAAGCGCTAATAGATCAGCGCGTTCAAAGATTAAGTCATCTGTATACATATTCTTCTTATTTGTTTTTAATACATTTTTCGAGTCAGTCACATGGCCAGCTTACACGATCATTGCTCGCTGTATCAGTAATCGCCGCGACAACAATAATTCCGTATATATACTTTTAAGTATATACACCCTCTATATGTAGGCAACAATATTAACAATAATGATAATGCCGCTATTAAGTCTCAAGTATGATTCTTTTGATCACTTGATCAGCGATCAGCGATGCCTGTTGCCGTTAATTGTTCAAGATCTGGGAGCCCAGAACCCAATGCGGACTTGTCACCCGATCTGCCAGCTTTAACATTTTGGTTAGCCATCGTTACGCGATCGTTGAACGATTATAATGAACTTGACTCACCGAGCCGAGCCAGAGCGTTGATCGATTTTACAGGGATCAAGGTAGATCATGACAAAAATCAGTCAAGATTCGATATTCTATATCATTAAATAGTCACTGCACTCCAGGGTCCTTACCCTATATAAAAATGATGGAAAATTCCAAGCTGCAGAGTTACATTTAGGTGATCATGATCACAGAACTGTTCCTAGGGGAATACAAGAAATTACATTAATACTTAATACTTTCTTTGTGTAATATATTACTTACGATTCAACTTCTCTTCTCTGTGTTATCACTTAATTGATTTCGCATTCTCGCCGTTCGCAGTTCGAATTTCAATTAGCACGCGCGCGCGCGCGCTCTTGGGAACGCTCGGTAATGGAACACGGGCTGCGGCGGGATCATTCCCACCGTTCCGCTGAGCGGCTGATAAGCCGCGTTCCACTGCCACCGCGTTCCGCCAAAGGCGATTTTGAGCGGTGTATTTAAGCAGGCGCTCAGATTTAAATGCCGCTCAGATACTTTCCACCGCTGAAAGCGCACAAACGCGTAACGCACCGCTCGCTAAACAAAAAAAATCAAAGTAAATAAATAATAATAACGAAAATCGAAGCTACCGAACCGAACTCAACTCCGGTAAATTGTTGCTCCTGGTCTTTGTTTATTGTTCTGCCCCGCCGTGTTTTCAATCGAATTGGCTTTAATGTGTTCGCCAGTCTGCAATTGCGATTGCCAAACAAAACTGAGAACTCCGCGCACGGACAACGCCAAGATCCACTACAAGCAGAAACACAAACAGTCGCTGAGCTGACGAGCAATTCCCTAAAAATTAAACAACAATTAAAATACAAATTAAACTACAATTACTAAAAACCTAGTCGTATAAACAAACACCAAACAAGTGCAAAAGAAATACACAAAAAAAAACAAATACAGGGCGTAGTCGCAGTAAAAGCAAAAATATATATTTAATGTGCATCAAACGGCAGCTTTAAATAAAAGCATACTCTATTATTTTTTCCAAAAAAAGAAAACAAAGCAAAACAGAAGAACAAGTTAATTGCCAAACAGCCAGCCGAGACCGAGAAACAGGTGCAAAACAGAAACCGAGTGCAAACCGAGTCCCATCTGAAAGGTAAACGGAATGCGAAACCAAAAATTATTAGCTCAAAATGGGGAAAATTAGCAGATGAATCAATTAGCAGACTCTAAAAAAACTCTACAAAGTAAACTGGATTCGAAAATTCTAAGGGGAACTACACAGTCGTACGAAGGGAAAAAATCTTTCTAGAAATGATCATTTTACAAGGGTCTAATAGGGGTTGACCCTTGAGAAATCAGGAGATTTGTAGTGCTACACTAAGTAACTAAGTAAAGCTTTAAAAAAGTTAATTTATTACCTATAAAAGGAATGTTTCCTGAAATAAAAAGATACATGTAATAGAACAGGTTTTCCCTCATCTCGAAGAAGGCTCATATGCAGCGTATGATATCTGATATCGGTATATTTGTACTGTTAATTGGGCCAATATTGATGTTGATTCATTGTTTTATTCACTTCTCAAAACAGACCTCAAGGGCCTTGAACTTGAAATGAAAATAAAATAAACGCGCCTGTCTGGGAGTCTTGCCTTAGTCTAGAAGGAATCCAAAATACGACTCCCATGAATCATCTCACATTTTTCGCACTGCTTTGGTAATCGATGAGTTTTTCCCATTCGATGAGTTCAGATTCAGATTTCCGATATGATCTCTCCACCGTCTCAGGGGCGTAATGTCTCACTTTTATGTGCTAATTAATGTGAGATATGCAAAGGCGCAAATAATAATGCAAAAAGGCAAGCGCTAAACTAAACCATAAATGCATAGGATGACATTGGGGCGGCGGCGGCGAGCGTATAAATGTATTGCAATAGAAATAATGCTGGGAGACCAAGTCCGGAATGCTCCATTCACACGCAGTTTTTCCAGTTGCGCTGCTTTAATTGCGCTTGAAAAAGACAATCATTATATTGCGACGACGACTTGTTAAGCAGCAAACTGGAAACGAGTGCGTTTTATGGCGCTAATACCTACAGTCCAGCATCATTAGCTAGAACTTGCCAATAAATATTTGTGTAATACAAACCCCAAGTAATTGCTTTTAGAAGTGTGCCATAGTTCACCACTTGGATCTTTACGAGAAACAATGAAGCCGAACAAATCCGTGGCAGTAAAACTTAATTAGTTGTAGGTTGTTTTTAGATTTTATTGCTAGTATTTGTCTTGTCACCTTGGTTCTAGTTATCGAGATGCGACTGTACATTTCATCAGCCTAGAATGTTGATGGAACATCGCAGGGGAAATGGAAATGGGATTCGAGTGGTACGAAGGCCAGGTGAAGGGCCAGCAAGCAGTGTTATGTGCTGCTGGACTGGACTGCGGAAGCAGCGTGGGCGTTTTAGTCGGCGTCCAGGGCATAAATCAGCATATATTCATATTAAACATGGTTAATTGTCGGCTATTATCGCTGCGATTTGATTTCCATGTCGATTGCAAGTCAGTGGGGAACGCCATGGAAATGGAACGCAGCCAGCCACGAGTGACGGCCAGCTGGGTGCTATAAAACTCGCTCCTACATAGGAAGAAAGTAGTTCCTTCTTTTGCTTAAATAAAAAAATATTTTATTCAAATATAACCTGACCAAATACTCTTCAGACCAGCAGGTTTATTATCATTAAAAAGGTCCTTGATTTGCTACAGTTCTCAAAAGTTACCACTTTTTCTGCAAGTGCATTCCGTTGCGCTTTCGGTTCCTGTTCTCCTTCAATGCACATGCGTGCACTGTCTGTCTGTCAGCTGGGCAGTTTCAGTTTCAGGTTCAATGCGAATCGAATCGAATCGAATCGAATAAATGTTGTTGCTTTTGCCTAATGAATAAAGTGAAAGATTGCCGCGATAATAAATCACGAATTGAAATGAAAAATTGTCGGTGAGAGCGCGCAAAAGAAAGACAAGAAAAGTCGCACAGGCCTTAGTAGGAGGAGCAAGCGGGAGGGTAGGGGTAGAAGCTACTGCCTCTCTCTGTTCATTAACAGCTGTTCGCCGGAAGACCCTGTCTTTCTCACCTCTCTCTCTTTGTATCTCTCTTTGTGCCATTTTGGGATGTGCTGCTTCCAAGTTGGAGGCGGCACGTGACTGGCAATTACTTAAATGGTATTATTGAACGCTGTAAACTGATTAGCTTGCTTAATGGTCGAAAAACAGCGCCTTTTGCTAAGTGACCACGCTCCGCTTCACAGCATCTTGCGCATAACATAACAGGAGGAAATGGGGAAGCACATGGAAGTGGCGAGAAATAGTGGAAAGTAAAGGGGGTACAAGGAATATTGAATTAATTTGGATTTTGTTTGACAATATATCTTACTTTTTATTTGAATGTTTATTGGGAGAGTGCTTTTAAAAACCCAGCCCCCCTTTAAATGCTGCCCCTGCTTGACCAATGACATTCAACTATTTAGAACACATTCCCCAAATTATTTATTAATAAAAGTAGCGCTGGGGGTTTTTTCACGCCTTCGGCGCTTTGGTTAATTCTCGTTCTCGCGACTATTTCGGGCATAATTTTTTATTAATCAATTACGGCGTTGTTTGTGCCGCCAATTAGATGTCGATGGCAGAGGAGTCGTCGTCGCTCGCTTTTTATTTCGCGCCCAGTGCTCGTTCATTCAGCTCAATTGCGTCCAATTGCTTCCATTTAACCCGCTCGATACCGATGCCGATAACTAATCGATAACCGTTCTTCTTTTCTCATTTTCTATTTGCAGACCGCTAAGCGAGGCAGACACAACTGTACCCGTCGTCTAAGCAAAGCTTAGAAACCAACAGGAACCGACAAACCGAAACCGAAATACTTCCCATTTCCTTTTTGCTACGCGCACAAGAAGCCAACAAACCCCTGAACTATAGAATGGTAGAAGGTGATTCCGCAAAGGGCAAAAGCGAATGTAAGTAATCTTAATAAAAATAACAAGAATTGGAATACAAGACATAGAGATCTTTCTCAATATATTATCAAGAAATATTCTTTTTCGAAAGAGCTTTACTCCAAGTAAAATATCCTTGATAATAAAATTACCTTTTCTTAAAGATAATACCCTAACCAATGCTATTTCCTTTATAAATCCTCCAATTGCAGCCTATAATGTAGAAGCTGGACTACAACCAAACTACAACCAAAGCGCAGCAAGCAACCAAGCCACCAACGCCGCTGGCCACCACCATCCCGCTGGCCAGACCAACTCGATCGCCTCGAACGCGACGCACATCGACAACCGAGCGATCATCCAGCCGTATTCCCTAAACACTGGCGCCAAGCAGCCGGAGTATCAGTTCGCGGCGGACAACCGCGGCTACGAGCCGGACAACCATGCCAATGGCAAGCAGCAGCAGCAGGACGTAGAGCGTGCCGCCGGCGGCGGTGATGCCCCCGATGGACACGGTCACGGACCGGGAAAGCCGGGAAAGGGGCGCAAGAAGTCGGCGCCGCTGCCGGAGCCAACAGCTCCGATAGTTGCCAACTTCGAGCGGGCCATCGAGCTGTGCGGCTATGGCAAGTTCCACTACATTCTGTTGGCCATCTGCGGCCTGGTCAGCACCTCCGAGGAGATGGACGTCATCTCGATGTCCTTTATCCTGCCCTCGGCGGAATGCGACCTGGACCTCAACACGGAGACCAAGGGCTGGCTCAACTCGATCATCTTCATTGGCATGATGGTGGGCGCCTACTTCTGGGGCAGCATTGCGGACAGCTTTGGCCGCAAGAAGGTCCTCATTGTCATCTCCTTCATGAATGCCCTCTGTATTGTCGCCTCGTCCTTCTCGCAGACCTACACCTTCTTTATGCTGTTTCGATTCCTCAATGGTGCAGCGTAAGTATCTTATTTTTTTTGTATTAGATCTTAAATCCCCCAAAAACGACACCCAAAAGTATGCAATGTAAGACATTTTGTAGCATACTTTTGAGCGTAGTTTTTATTGATTTCAAACACACAGCTTTAGAAATTATAGATATTCTCATAAAAAATCGTAAACCAAACAGCAAATATAAATTAAAGACCCCAAAATGTACTCTGGCACGCTTGAGACCCCAAACAAGAGCCTTGTTGCCTTGTTGATGTGCCAAAAATACCGAAACGATGAGCATATGCTCTTCGCCCATATGTTTTTTTTTTCGATACCCTCGACTTGGTCTCCGGTTGCGACTGTGGATCGAGTGACACACGGGCCCGGACCCAAAGGGGCAAAGTGTTAATTCAATTACCTCTGTTATAAATAACAACAAAAATATTTGAGCCGCAATATCGTGACTGTTTATGCTAATTAAAGGCTCGAATCCCCAAGTCCCAAGCAAGCCAAAATGCCCCGAAAAAAAGTAACCAAAATGGAAAATCTCTCGACTCAGGCCTTGGCCCCTCTTGGGTTACATTGGTGGCGCTTAGTCACTCGGTTTCCCCTCGAGCTTACCCATATATATGCCATATATACATATTTATCGTTATTATTTTTGCCAATCGCCTGCTAATTAGCCCATCGAACCGACAACAATTATTTTGCAATATTTTCGCATTACTATTGACGGTGGAATTTCCGAAAGGATTACCCACTCTAGATCCATTTGAGATTATTAAAACATGATGAGTTCTCTGTGTTAATTGGTTACCGTCGAGTGATCACTAATTATACGTGCTGCAAAAATTTCTATATTATCTTCTTTGGCCAAAAAAAACTGGTTATAATGAGTATTTTTCGAATTAACTAATTCCCCATGCTCCCTCATGATCGGAATCGGAATCATCAATAATTTTCTCAATCGCTTGTTAATTATTGCGACGAACTTCTAAGAGATTTGAATTTTGTGGATTTTTGTTTGCGTATACGCAATACGTATACGTAATATATGATTTCTAAGAAACATATTACGCATACGCCATGTATGACATATATAGATGGGGGAAAAATGTATTAGCTGTTTGGCTTAAGTCCAATTTGAAAATTTTAGAATTATTTTTAGAGATAACGTTTGAAATTTGGGTAGAAAATCATTTTAAAGCTATTAGATCTCAATTAAGACTTTCAACAAAAACCCTTCAAAGCATTCTTTATTATTTTGAGGATCTACATTTCTCTAAAGCCCCTAAAACCCTTTTATTTAGATTATATAATGACCTGATAACCACTAACCTCTTGCCTTATGCTATCCTTTTCTCTCCTTTCAGTCTGGGCGGTAGCGGTCCTGTGATCTGGTCGTACTTTGCCGAGTTCCAGCCGAAGGCTAAGCGCGGCTCCATGCTGAGCTTCATGGCCGCCTTCTGGACGTTTGGCAACCTCTTCGTGGCCAGTCTGGCCTGGCTGATCATCCCGACAAGCATTGGCTTCATTACGCCGTACTTCAAGTACAACTCGTGGCGCATCTTCTTGCTGGTGTGCTCGCTGCCCTCGTTCCTGGTCGGCTTCCTGCTCTTCTATCTGCCGGAGTCGCCCAAGTTCCTGCTGACGCGCGGCAAGAAGGATCGCGCCCTGGCCATCTTCCGTGGCATCTTCGTGACGAACACGAAGCGCCGGCCCGACGAGTACATGGTCTACGACCTGGAGGTGGACGAGAAGCTGCTGGAGAGCTCGGCGAACGTGAAGAATAAGTACTCGCGCATGATCAGCGGCATGGTGGACCACAGTCGCGCCCTGTTCAAGTCGCCCATCCTGCGCTTCACCATCGTCTCGATCACGATCAACTTTACATTCCACATTGGCTACTACGGCCTGTTGATGTGGTTCCCGGAGCTGTTCAATCGCTTCGAGGAGTACGAGAAGGCCTTCCCCGGCGAGTCTGCTGGCGTCTGCTCCGTCACCGATTATGTGGTGAGCATCTCGAAGCAGGAGAGCAGCAATGGCACCTGCTCCTCGGAGATACCGCAATCGGTTTTCATGGAGTCGCTCATTTCGCTGGCCTCGGCCCTGCCCGCCAATCTGTTGGCCATTCTCGGCATGGACATGCTGGGACGCAAGTTCTTCCTCATTGCCGGCACCATGACCGCCGGCATCTGCTCGGCCCTGATGTACTTCGTGCGCAGCTCCGTTCAGAACCTGGTCGTCTCGGCCATCTTCAGTGGCGCCATCTCCGCGGCCAATGCGGCGCTTGACTGCCTCATCACCGAAGTATTCCCCACGAAGCTCCGGGCCACCGGTGTGGCCATCTCCATGGTGGCCGCTCGTCTGGGCGGCATCATTGGCAACATCGTGATTGCCCAGCTGCTGGACAACTACTGTCCCTCGCCGACGTTCATCGTGTCGGGCCTGCTCATCGGCGGCGGCCTCATGTGCCTGCTCCTGCCCAACACGACGCGCAAGGAGCTCAATTAATCAAATCAAATCACAACGCCCAAAACACCAAACACTAATAACTCTAACTAACTAGCACCCCACCCCTTCTCAGCAGCAGTAATATATATCCGATTTAATTTTGAAAAATTAACTTTTAAAGTCACAGCGGATGTGGTACGAGGGTCTGATATTCCATTTAAAGATCGATATCCTATCAATTTCTTTAGATAAAAATGAAAGCAGAGATAATTTCACATCAATAATCTTTAATTTTCAAAAGAATATGAGGCGGTATCATTGAGATATCTTAGGATATACCTTTGATTTCATACCCCCTAACCACTTTCTGAAATTTTTAAGAATTGATACAAGGCAAGATCAATAAGGTTTTTAACTCAGTCTGAAACCGCATCGGTTTGTTCTTTAAACTTTAATGATACATTTTTTTTTTGAATCCGTGTCCCAGAAATTTATAAAACCCACCCGCGACCCACAAGTAATTTCCATAAAGCGGGGCTCATCCTGTGTATATATGGTGTGTGTGCTACAAAACACGATTATTTGGATCGTCAGTAATTATTTAACGATAGCGATAACGATAAATCTATCTACCTACGATAATCTATCTAACTATCTATCTATCTATCTATCTTTCGGAATTTAAACAACCAAACACAAACCAAATCGCCACCGAAGCGGCGGCGGAGTGTCCCCATCTGAAGTCCCAAGCCCATCGAGGAGCCAAGTATTCCAGCATCAAAGATGCTAAGTTTTAAGCCAAAAACCCAAAACAAAAAAAATGAGAAAATAAGAAAGAAAGAAGCGAAGGTCTGAGACTTCAGGTGGCGCATTCCCCCGGCTCGCCTCGGTTCGATGCGAAGCAAAAATGTAGAAGAAAACCCCAAGCCAGCGAGAAGATATAGCAGGTAGGATCGATTGCGATCGATGTACGATATGTATTTTGAGTAGTAGCGATAGTGAGTAATATATACAGATATATATATATTTTTTTGGCAAGCGCCGGCGCCGGCTGAAGCAGCAGCAGCAGCGTGGGGCTAAGCGGCGAGGCCAAGGTCCAGGGGATTCCCCGAAAAAGGATAAGGATAAGGACCTAGCTGAGCCAGTCTGAGCTCTACAACCCCCTGCTGTCCGTTATTGTTGTTATTATGTAAAACACATACACATACGTATATAACTTTATCTAAATATTAAACATATATCTATCAGAAAACCATTTTCTATAACATATACATAATACACACATAATCTATCTATATTACGTCTCTTTTTTTTTGTTTTTTTTTTTCGTCGTCATGTAGGACCAAAGCACAGGAAGTGAAAGAATATTTGTAAAATTTAGTTACGTTATTACAAGTTACGCTACATATATACATACATACAACAAAACCCTAATAAAAAAATGATCAAACCTCAAGAGAAGTGTTTTTAATGGGAGATTCTAGGGGGTTCTTAAGAGAAAGAAAAAGGTAAAGAAGGTGAGATATACCTCTCCTTAACAAGTATTTATCCAAAATGCATTATAACTTAGTCTCGATCTAATATTAGCAAAATACCAACCAACCATCGTCGCACATCTGTGCCATATAACACGCGACTTGCCTAATAATGTTTATTTGCTCAACGAATATCGCCGGAAAGGAAATATTGACGGGGCCAGAGAGTAAGCGTTAATTAAATAAATACATTTCCCCCAAGCACCGCACAAAGGTATTTGTGTTTATTTATCCACAAACTAAACTAAACAGAAGTGGACGACCGACCACAGACGACAGTCAGTGCATGTCTGTCACTCAAAGAGATTCGCCGACAGTAATAAAAATAGATCAAATAAATATGACATACATAAGACATGGAAGGAAGGAGGATCCTAACTAGATCAGCACGTGTAATCTATCCAATAAACGAGCTTCGTGCGAGCGTTTTCAATGTTTGGTTCATAAATAGATTCAGCGATTATTGTGGCAATGTTGATTTGCGTCACATGTGCGAGAAATATTAAGCAATTTTCGATCCTCAAACCTATAAAGCTATAGGAGCTACATATATGCCAACCATAAAATATTAAATCGCGAATCCAGAACATTCGGCTGGTGTCACATAAATCTTTCAGGGGAAATTTAGAAAAATTCTTCTTTATAATAAACATTGTTTCTCACATCATTTTGGGGTTTTTTATTAATTAACTTGGACCTGGCGCCCTAGCAGGGACTGTGACTATCCATATCATATAATGGATTTTATATTCCAATTTCTTGATCTAAAACCCATATTTTTCTAGCGACAGCTGTGAACATTCCTCACTATCGATGATCATTGGGGAAGTACGCATGCTAACCATAAATTATTAACTGGCGAATCCAGAACATTCGGATGGTGTCACATAAATCTTTCAGTGGGAATTTAGAAAAATGCTTTATAATAAACATTGTTTCTCACATCATTATCTGATTTTTTATTAATTAACATAAACATGGCGCCCGAGCAGGGATTCCATAATTCATGGCTTGAGGTTGAAACCTTTTATAAGCTACCTATAAATATAGTAACTAAATACTTAGATTTTTAATGCATATTTCTTGATTTAAAACCCATATTCTTCTTGCCACAGCTGTCATCATTGCTCACTATCGATGACCATCAGGGAAATACGCACTTTGCTTAAAATAGCAAAGCTCTCTTTCTCTCTCCCCCATTTCTCCACAGATGTAGCATATTTTGCGGAGACTCCACAAATTACCCATCTTTACCCCCCAAAAAAGAAATAAACAAGGCCGCTTTTTCAAATGGAATATTTAATAAAAAATATACATATATATAGAGCATGTTTCATATATATATATATTCTGCTACATTTATGTAATCATATATAATGTTCTTTTTTTTTTATTTTATTTTCCGTTTTCTGTTTGTTCTTTCCTTCATATGACATTTTGGAATGATTATTTTTTGTATGCATTACATCAGTTTCTCTCTAGGTGTGTGTGTGTGTGTGTGTGTGTATGGTGTGTGTGGGTGTCAGATTTAATCGCTACATAGGCACGTCAGTTCTATTTGTTTGATGCTGCTTGCAATGGATCCTTACGAGTATATACGCTTTAATATATTTATTTCATTAAATTATACGACATTCTTCTTTGCATTTCATACAAAAAAAAATATAACGTAATTGTTTCATTAATTCTACACGTTTATTTTAAAAGCTGCGGCTAATAAATACATTAAAAAAAAAAAAAGATTTAAAAAAAAAACAAATAATTATCTCATAAATTTAGTATGCGTATTTAAACGTTACATATCTGGTTGTTTATGGATATATAGCAGGGGTCCGCACGGCCCTATCCCGTGGGATAGGAAATTTCTCTGCCGGCGTCGCTGCCTCTCATACACAGTATAAACGTTCGTGTGACTTCGGCACAGGTCTTCGACTTCGCTTCGGCGAAATTAAAGCACAAGGCTAGTGCTGCCGCATTGTCATGTTCTAGCTAAATCTAGCCGCTTTTAGCGTGAAATAGCTGTTTTTTTAGTTATAGCTAGTTATTATGCATACAAAAAACAAAAGTTAGCTTTTTTTTTTTGTCATATCTTGTTACTTATGAAAGAGACGGAAGTCTCTCTCTCTCATTTTTCACATACACAAATGCAGTGTTGGCATGTCAATGTAATGGTGCGGACCCCTGATATATAGTTATATATATAGTAATGCATATAGAAAATACTTTGCACAGTTCGTTAGCCCGCTTGCGCTTAGTGGTGTGTGTGTGTGGGTGTGCGGGTGTGTGTGTGTGTATGGGATGTGGAGGGAGGGAATCGTTTATTGAGTGATTGGTTGGAAAGCAGTTACAATTTCAAATTGTACCATAATATTAATTACTAAAAAAAAAAGATACTATCCTCACCTTCCGCGCTATCTCTCTATCTCTTTCTCTTTCTCTCAATCTGTCTCTATCTCTTTTGCTCTATGCGTAAAAGCCTTAAAAGCTATCCAAAAATAAATCGCAGGACAAATGCAATTTTTCTTTGTTTCATCCACAACAACAACAAAACTAAAGAAATAATAAAATATGCTCCTAAAAAATCGCCTGTAAATAAATACAGTTCTGAGTCCTCCTTGTCTTCATTTGTTTTTATGTTTTTGCTTTGTTCTCTTGTGGTTTTTCCTCTCATTTTTTACTAACAATTGGCTACGTTTTTTTTTTTTTGTATTTTCTTTTCTTTTTTTATTTGTTTAACACTGATCTCTTGTCTCCATGTAATTTGCACATTAAATGGGGCTTGGATGGAGGCTGGCGCAGCGTTGGAATTGCAGGTGGATGGATGGATGGTGGTCACGGAAAACGGAGTTGGGAATCATAAGCAAGCTGAATATTTGTACAACCTTCTCTCTCTCCCTCTACCTCTCTCTTTCCACCTCCACCTCTCCATGTCTCTGTCTCGAATGTTTCACATTCTCTGGTAATTCCTGCTCTCTGCTCTTCTGTTTTTCTGCTTTTCTGCTTCTCTGTTTTTCAGCTCTATCAGCTCTTCTGCTTCTGCTTCTGCTTCTGCTCTGCTTTTAGTTTATAATTGCACTTATGTCGCTAGTTGCCTGCTCTAGCTGCTGTTTGATTTGTTTCTGTTTGTTCTGCTTCCTTGTTCTGATTGTTTAATTACTCGCTTCGTTTGATGCATTCATTAATTTAACTAAATTAGAGTTCAGTACTGAATAATGCCATCAATAAATATGCTATATGTATGTGTGTGTTTACGACTAAAATAATAAAAACTAACGGCTAAGTGTGTCTGTGTTTCTTTTTTTGGGGTAAGTGGTAAGTGGAAGAAGCTGCTCAACGGGGAAGGTAGAAAGGGGTTTCGAATGAATGGTTCCTCGTTTGGAATGGGCGCGGTGTGTGTGGTGTGTGTGGTGTGTGTGTGTGACATTCTAGGAATGCTTAGCATATACATATATATATTGGATATACATATACATAAATCTAATACAGAATCATACCATATATATATGTGTATCTATCTCATATCGGTTACGAATACAAATAAGAAGTTTTTCGCTCGACGCTCGACCCCCCCCCTTCAAATACTATATAAAAAATACAAGTTGTTGTCGCTGTGCTGTGTCTCAATTAAAGTGTTTCGATCCATGTATGTATATATATATATATGTATATATGTATATATAGTATGTATGCGGCTGCAACAGAAAAAGGAAAGTGTAAACTCAAGAATGGCTGCCAGCAGCAGAGAAAAGGAATCGAAACGAAAGGAAACGGAAGGAAAGGAAACGGAAGGAATTGAAACGTAAGGAAACGGAAGGAAAGGAAACGAAACGAAAGGAAAGGAAACGAAAGGAAACGAAACGTATCAAAATGAAACGTAACGAAACGAAAGGAAACGAAACGTAGCGAAACGAAACGTAACGAAATGAAACGTAACGAAATGAAACGTATCGAAAGGAAACGAAAGGAAACCTAACGAAACGAAAGGAAACGTAACTTAACGAAACGTAACGAAAAGAAACGAAAGGAAACGTAACTGTAGGTCTATCAATGAATTTCCTTCTAGAAAAAACCCAAGAAATATTTCCCCTCCATCAACTTTGCTTCTCATTAAACCTACAATCTTTCCATTCCTCTTTCTCTGGCGGCAACTGTTCCTTCCTAGTTCCTGGCAGCCACTACATACGATCCTCACTTCAATGGTTCTTCGTGTCTAAATCCCGACTTTAGCGCGTAAAGGCACTCAGAAAGTGTGGCCCCCCCATGTCGAACTGCTGCTGCTCGTACACATCGTCGCCGGGCAGGCCAAAGCCACTGCCCCCAGACACGGCTCCGCCTCCGGGCACTCCTCCTCCGCCTCCGCCACCTGCCAAGCTGGCAGCTGCTGCTGCCGCCGCTGCCGCTGCAGTGGCCGCTTTAAGCTGACTTATGGCCAGCATGGGCGGCTTATCGCCCGGCTTCCAACGGCGATGGATGCCCATCGATTTGAGCTTCTGGCAAACGGACGAGGGCGATATATTGATGCCCTTCTCGGCCAAGCGGGCCGACACCTTCCAGTACTGAATGTTGCTATCCTCCTTGATCAGCTCGAGTATTTCGCGTGTGATCTCCTTGTCGCGCAACTCGCGTTCGGCGGCCTTCAGGCGGCGTCGCGGATGCAGCACCTTTGGCTGCTGCTGCTGCTGCTGCTGCTGCTGATAGTGATGTGATGTGTCCGCTACTGTTGCTGCTGCCGGTGTGGAGTGGTGACGCAGCTGTTGCTGCTGCAGCAGCAATTCCTGCTGTTGCTGTTGCTGCTGCTGACGCTGCTGCTGCTGCTTGATCATCTCCATTTGCTCCAGCTGCTGGCGCTGCAACTCCTGCTGCTGCAACTCCTGCTGGCGTTGCTGCTGCTGCTGCTGCTGAAGCTCCTGCTGTCGCTGCTCATGCTGCTGCTGTTGCTGGAGGTGATGCTGCTGCTGCTCCTTGGGTGTCAGCTGCTCATCGGAATGCCTGCCATCTGCACGCTTGTTGCGATACGAAAGCGGCACTCCCTTGAGAATGGCATCGCGCACTTTCCAGGCCGTCATCTGGGAGACATTGAGGGCTCGGGCTATCTCCATGGTCGAGGAGTTTTGGGCCACCAGCAGCTTGGCCATGGCATACTTTTCGTCATCGATAAAGACATTCGGCTTGCGGGGCTTCTTGCCAGTGGGCGTGGTCGTGGCCGTGGCAGACGAGGAGGAGGCTGCCGCAGCGGGGGCTCCGGTGTTGCTGCTGGAGCTGCCATTGCTATAAGGTAATAAATTATATATATTATATAATGTGAGCTAATCCTTGGGGAATGGGTAAGACTTACCTCTCGTTGCTGTTCATGTGCGGCGGCATGGAGCGCAGAGACAGGTTGACGGGCAAAGCGTGCCTGGATGAGGAAATAAATTGGATTAAAATCCAAATTAAATATTAAATACCCTTCTATATACTCATCTTCATAAACACTTACATCACAGCACTCGGATAACGTCTTAGCATGGGCATTCCTCCATTGTGGGCCTTCTGCTGATGCTGCAGCTGCTCCCGTTCCCGCTCCCTTTCCCTTTCCCTTTCCCGCTCCCTTTCCCTCTCCCTCTCCCTCTCCCTAAGCTGCTGCTGCTGCTGCTGCAACTGCAACTGCTGGGCATTGACAATGTGGGGAAAGTGCTGGGATTCGGCCAGCAGACGCTTGTAGGCCTCCACTTCGGGTCGCGGCATGGCGGCATGAACTTGCACCGGCACCGGCTGGGGCCCAGGCGAAACGGAGCCAGGACGACGGCCATTGGAATGTCGCTCATTGTCGGTGGTGGTGCCCTCGAATGGATCGTGCTCAATGGGATCGGAATCGGGATCATAGCCATTGTGGAGCAAGCCGCAAACGGCATCCTCGTCGCCCATATAACCGGCCGTCTCCTCGGCTCCAATCTCATCCGCTCCGCACTCGTCCATCAAACCGAGTTGGTGGTGATGCTGCTGCTGCTCATCCTCGCTGTCCTGCTGCTCCTCCTTGATCAAGCCCAGTCCCAGGTGGCTGTAGGGCAGGCTCAAGTGCTGATGCTCGCGCTCTCGTTCGGCGGCGGCCAGTGCCTGCTCCTCCTGCTGCTGTTGGATCTGCAGCTGCTGCTGCTGCTGCTGGTGATGATGCTGTTGCTGCTGCTGCAACTGCTGCAGGTGCTGCTGCTGCTGCTGCTGCTGCTGTTGCTGTTGCTGATCCTCTTGAGAAGGATCAACCACACGCTCGTGCAAGCTAACCCCATTGACCAAACTCTTGCGCAGGCGCCAGGCAAAGGTGCGCGAAATGTTCAGTTCGTTGGCAATCACTGTGGTGGTGGCCTCGCGCAATATCAGCTGCTTGGCCAAAGCAATCTTCTTGGCATCCAGCTTGATGCGAGTGCGTCCCTTGCGCTTGTTGTTGACCAATCCTAGCCTGGAATTCGGGAGAAAGAGAGTAATTAAGAGAGATCCTTAAGGGAGATCCTTAAGAACCTACTTGCGATTGTTAATCACATGCAGTTCGGGAGCCGAGGGCTTGCGTGCTGCTCCTCCTCCGCCTCCTCCTCCTCCTACTCCTCCGCCAGCGGCCATACGCTTGGGGAAATTGTTAAACTGCACAATATTTTGCTTAAAGAGCTGCTGCAGGGGCCTAAGGTTATAAATAAATACGTAAATAACAAATTTAAAACCTCAAGAGAACCAAATTACATTTTGGCCGCCTTCGAGGGACATCCGGTGCGCTTGTGCCAGCCCAGATGGTGGCCCGTGGGGAAGAGGACATGGCAATCCGAGCACTGCATGGGGCGACTGGCAGAATAGAAGACAGATTAAACCCTGCAATCACCTCATCCCTAGCTGTAACTCACGTTTGATTGCGACGCTTCTTCACGCACCGACCGCGCCGGATGTGCTTCTCCAGGAAGCGCTTGTAGAAGTAGGTTTTGCGGCAATTGCTGCACTCGTACACCGGCCCCGGGGCCCCATGCACGCTCTGCATGTGCGCCTTCAGGATCTGCCGCATCTCAAAGATCTGGTAGCAGTGCGGACACTGGAATCCCGGACCGCCCATGCCCTGGACCACGCCGCCAACGCCGCCGGCTATGCCATTGATCGTTAACCCATTCCCTGTGGGATCCAGGACATCTGGCGGCGGCGGCTCATCGCCTGGGGTGATTAGCTCAATCTCTGGTATCAGCGGCAGCGACATCTCCTCGTCGTCATCGTCGTCGTCGTCCGCGTGGTGATGGTGGTGGTGATGGTGCAGCTGTTGCTGGTCGAGATCGAGGTCCACATCCTGGCCCGTCTGACCGGCGGCGGAGCCGTTGGGGAACGTTGTGTTCATCTGATGCTGCATGTACTCCTGCATCAGGCGGATCGAGCTAAAGTCGAAGGGCTCCTTGGGATGCACCCCGTGGACGGTTATCTCGCCGTCGTCGTCGGTGTGGGGATGCTGATCTAGCTGCTCCTGGTGTTCCAGGGGATTCAGCTCCTCCATATCCTCGGGATGTGTCACGCCCAACTCCAGGCCGTTCTTATGGCCCTCCTCCTCCTCGTCCTCCTCGTCTCCGACTGCCACGAGCTCGTTTTCGTGCTCATCCTCGTGATCTTGGTCCTGATCGTCCTCCTCCACACGATCCTCGTGCTTGCGATGGCCATTTATGACATGGCCATTGGGCAAGCGCTTAGCTGCCTGCTCTTTATCATTATCCTCCTCCTCGTCGTCGTCGGAGGAGGAGCTGCTGCTGGTGGAGCTGCTGCCGCTGCCACTGCTGCTTCCGCTGCCGCTGCTGCAGCCGCTGCTCTTGGCCTGGTCGGCGGCGGCGGCGGCGGAGCTAACCTCCAGCGGATCAGCGCCCTCGATCTTCTGGCGGCGCAGCTGCTGGCGGTAAAAGTGGTCCGCCTCCTCGCACTTCTTCTTCAGCTGGCAGGCCGAAATGGTCATCTGGGCGCAGTCTACGCACACCTGCTGCGGCAAGGTATCGTTTTTGCTGATCTGAATTAGGTGAGAGTCAGGGAATTTAAGGGTTAATCCTAGTTTCTACACTGATTTCCACCCCAATTAAATTAGGGGTTAACCTAACATAACATAACCTAACCTAACATAACCTAACATAACCTAACCTAACTTAATGATTAACGGTTTCCTGATTCCTGGCGTTGCCAGATGCCACCACATTAAGACGCATTAGGACATTTCCACCGCCCACATACCGTTACATGAATGAATGGCCAGAGATAGAGACAGAGAGATAGAGAGAGAGAGACAACATGTGGAATTCCTTGAATTGGCAACATAATCTACTCAAGTGGGAAAATTGCACAAATAAACCAGAAAATTGCAGCATTTCAAATGGTTGAGGAAAAGCACACTCCACTCCACTCAAATAAGGAGAAAATCAAATTGAAATATGCACATGAATTGGAAACACAAATGCGAATAATGTGGGGGAAATAAGCGCACACACAACGGAGTAAAGCAGTGCACACACACACACACATACACACACAGAGCCACCCCATTCACATTCACGTGCTGAGCTCCCCGCTTCACCTCTCACCCCTTACTGCGCGCCCCTTACTTCAGGGGCCAACGAACGTCTAAGCCGAAAACAACAACAACAGGGACTGGGAAGCGGGAAGTGGGAAGTGGGGACAAAGAGAGCTTAGAGAGACGGAAGAGAGAGGGAGAAGAGAGTCAAGACACCGCATAAAGTTGTAAAGTAAAGGAAAAATGTATGGAATTAAGTCAAACATATGAATTATACATACAAAAACGACACAAAACAAATACAACCGGGGAAATATACACTTCTATAGAAAAAGAAGGAGGTGGAGCTGGGGGAGGGTGGTAGGAGGCGAGCAACAATTCAAACGGTAAATTATTTTACAAAAGCCAAAGCGAAAAAGCAAAGCTAAGAAGAAACCCAACGAAATGAAATGAAATGAAGAAATACGAAACATAAGACAAGACACAGAAGAAATTCCATCGACCGGCGACGGACAAAAATATGAAACGCTCGTTGAAATGAAATGGAAAAAATTGTATACACAATATGAATAAAATAAACTAACCAAAAGCCATACGAAAACCAAAACCGAACCGAAGCCAGGCCGCCGAACAAATAAACAGAATAAATGGCCAAAGAGGAGTGGAGCAAGCAAGCAGCGCAACAAGACAAAGCAATGAAAACTGATTCCAAATTACATACATACATAATATATGTACGTATATCTATATCCACATTTATGTACCAGCGAATGTGTATGAAAATTAATATGAATAATAAATACGGTGCTTGTGTGTGTGTGGTGTGAATAACTTTCATGTGTTTTTTTTTTCTTAGTTTTAGTATTCCAGTATTCCACGAAGAAGAACAGTTTGGATGTACACAACAATCTTGGATTACAAACAGACAGTGGGTGCAAATAGGCGACACACCTTATAAAAAAAAGCCAACAGAAGCACAAGCCTAAGCGATCTTCCACTTGAAGGGTTTATAAGCCCAAAAACCATTCAAGAGCCGCCTCAAAAATATACAAAACATCAACTTCCTGGCTTCGAATATTATTTTTTGTGATAAACTCTGTGGCTTATAAAATATACAAACAAACATATCTGCGCTGTTGTATGGAATTCAAATTAGGATCCATCTAATGTGCAAACAGTTCGAGGAAGAGCTTTTCGGAATCGAAATCAATAGGACGGAATGGGGAAAAAGCAAACATCAAAATCAATAAATACAGTGGCCGCCGGCGCTTCTCCAGAAAAAATGTGTTCGCAAAGAAATAAGTTTGCCAACTAAGAAAATAATTGGGAAAAAAAAAACTTTTCAAGGATAAAGCTATCATTAAGAAGAATATATTTTAAGCATTAACTGAGTACTACGAGTATGGCATAGTGTAGCCCTTTTAGCATTTTGTAAAGCATTTAGCATTTTATGTTAAGATTCCGCCGAGATTAAATGAAATTAGAATTAGGTAGAAAAGAGACTACGGCCACACTACAAATTATAAAAGAAAACTACACACATTGAAAATAACAAGAGAGCGAATAAAATCAAATAAATAAAGAAGAATCCAAACATAAACTACGATAACATTATTATAAGCTAAATTGCCTTTCTTTTTGCTTATAAACCCTTCTTATTAACCATTTTACTTTTAAAAGTTTTAAAATAAAAATGTAATTATTTCTTAGGCAAAAACACCCATAGTTCACATGGGCGAGTGACCACTGTAGATGTGTGACAATTCCACTGCAAGTCTTGACCTTCGCTGCTCCCTCTCTTTTTCTTTCTCCACCTCTTCCACTGCCTTACCATCTTCATCTTTCTCTGCTGCTTTGACTTCTTAATGTTAGAATCAACACCCCACTGCCTTCTCTTTCGCACAGTCTTGGCATATCTTCTCTTCTTTCTTAGCTTCTTAGCTTTTCGCACTCACCTTGACGTTGGCCAGCGTGGAAATCTTCTGCCAGAGCGCATCCTCGCCGAAGATGGGAATCATTTGCGCGGTGGCGCCATTGTTGTTGCTGTTTTTGCTATTGTTGTTATTGTGGTGGGTGGTAATACAGATGCGACATAACTGTGGACTTCCGCCCGCCGCCTCCTGTTGCTGTTCGCTCTCCATCCTGCGGAGCGCGAACGGAAACTGGAACGGAAACGGGGGTAACTGGAACGGGGGGAACAGGAACAGGAACCAGTGGTGATGGTGGTGATGGTGAAGCTGCTGCGGGAGTGACCGTAACCGCTAGCCATCAACTGCATGCCGTCCTCTTCCTCAGCCTCCTTAGCCTCTTCCTCCTCCTCCTTCTTCGCCGCCTGCCGCCTCACCTCTGGTCGTCCTCCTTGCCCCACCTACGACTCGCAATCGTGGATCAATCAAAACGATGCTTCAGAGAAAGAGAGAGAGGGTGCAGAGTCCTGATGAGCAGCCGGCAACAAGTGGCACACGCGAGAGCGAACGAGGGGGTACACCACCGTTTGCAGGAACGACCGGGAATGCGGAGGAACACAGGAACGTTCGCTTGTACCGACGACGGTTGGCAAACTGAAATGAAATGGGAATGCAGAGCAGAACAAGAAAACTATTTATTAATAATGGGCATAAACAACGAAAATGTGTGTACGAAATGGGGGGAAAAAAACAAGAACAAGAACAGCAACAACAACAACAAAAGAAGAAATATATATGATACCGGAGCCGAGCGAGCGCTCAAGACGCAAAGAAAACTAAATAAGAGTTAACAAAACAACGACCGAGCAAACTAGAAAATAAATGTGAAAAATAAAAAACAACACACACACACTCAGAGAGACAACACAATGGCAGCCATACACACACACACACTCCTTGCTACATACAAACACATATTTATTGTGTGGATTTCAAAAACAAAAACAACAAAACAATTCTTACTGTCGTAGCCGCATACAAAAGTTATGAACTTGATACACACACACACACACACGCTTGCATACAAAAATAAAATTACACAAAAGAAAACAAGTCGAAACTAAAAAATAACATTCACACGCACACAGTTACACGGCGAGATATACAAACATACTTATGTACATACATACAGTGACAGAGAGACACGAACAAATAATAATAGCAAAAATCGTAACGAAACGAAATGAAATAAAACTTTATATCTATGCAAGCAAAGGGGGGTGGGAGGGGGTAGAGATACGGGGACAGAAGACAAAGCACACACAAAGTACGATAAATTTATGTGCTAGCTCTCTTTCGCTCATTTATGGAATGCGGCAGGAGAGGGGTGTATGGAGGGAGGGGGAATTGCTGTAATTTAGTTGAGCAATTAAGTTTACTTCGCTACATTCGCCATTCGCCGTCGATAAACGCATCTCGATCAATAAATCACAACCGTCATCGATAAGCCAGTCAGCTAGCTAGCTGAAAAGCGAAAAGTCATCGAACTATCGATGTTTCCATTCCATTTAACTCCCCCACCGCCCCCCACTTTTACAGCAACCTTTCCTGCCCCCCTTTTGCCCACGGTTTCATCTTCATCCTCCAACTACAAAGAACAAGGTGAACGAACGGAAATGGGAAAATGCGTGGAACAAAACAGAACAGAACGGAATAGCAAAAAGGCAAAAATACACACAGAACACCGAACAAATTCCAAATGCAATTCAAGTTCAGCAATGGAATGCAAAAATTCTCAACCAGTTTCTGAGTGCAAAAAATTATATATCCAAAATATAGGGGGAGGGAGGCGGCGAGCAGGGGACTAGGAGAATCCTAGGCACATGAGTTTGCAAATTGAAATTCTGTTTTGATCTCTTGCGCGATCTCTCTTCTTGCTGCACATCTCTGCAAGAGAAGAGGGAGCCACGAAGAAGAACAAGAATGAGCCAAGCTCTCGCATAATCATCCGCATGGAGAGGGAGTGAGAATGAGAACGGAGAGAGCAGAAGGCAGCACCTGGAAACTGGAACTGGCAAAAAGAAGTAAGCAATTTGCAATACATATTTGTATAACGAGTGCTTTTCAGCCACAGTCCTACCCCTATCCACCCACTCTCGCCTAACCCCCCGCCTGCTCCTTGAAAAACATAATGCAAATGCAGACTTTTACAGATACATTCTCTTATTAAAAGACTGGAAATATCCTTCCAGGGTTCTTGGATTACACTTTTTTGTGTATTGGATATTTGTAATCAGTCCTTAAATGTCTTATCTCTGTAATATCTTCTTGAGTTCCATTAAGAAACACTATTTTCCCACAAAAGCTTGGTATACTTCACAAGTTATAGATCAATATCTGGAAATATCCTTCCAGGGTTCTTGAATTCCACTTTTTTGTATCTTGGATATTTATAATCAGTCATAAAATATCTTATCTCTGTAATATTTTCTTGAGTTCCATTAAAAAACACTTCACAAGTTCTAGATCAATTCTTACAAATATCCTTTCAATTATCAAAAGTATCTTTAGTATTTTACACAAGCTTAGATATTTATTAAATGGAGGTTATGGTTATTTCGACTCCAGTCTTACGATCATAATCATTTTGATCGCAAGACTGTCGAAATAACCATAACCACCATTTAATAAATAACTAAGCTTGTGTAAAATACTTAAGATACTTACTTAATACCCAAAATACCACTTAATACCCAAAATACCACTTAATACCCAAAATAATTTAAAATCCATACTCGTTCCAAATGATTATATTTACTTATGTAGTTCAAATATTATTTAAACTCAAGCTCAATAACGATAGGAACAAGTCACTGTGTTAAAAAAAAAGTATCAATTTCGAAACGTACCATATAATAAAACCCAAGCCGCCTTTTTATTACATACAATTTTGTATGTGAAACAAAACTCGTTTAAATTCCATAAATAATCTTGAAAAGAAACTTGAATTTGTGTGAGACAGATGTTGGTTGGGATTATGGAAGTTCGACTCTGTATATATGAATAGTTTCCATGTCTGTAAGAGGCCCGCATATGGAGCTCCATCAATTACCATTTCAAGTCAGAGCCAGAGCCAGACATTGTTTAGAGTTTTAAAATAAAAATTAAATAAAATGGAACCCATATAAAAGGCGCGAGACAATGGTGGTGGAAACGTCGCGGTTTAAGGTTTAAACACACAAACATACACATACTATATGAGGAAATATGCGAAACTGAGATACAATTTATAACAAACGAAATGCTTATTACCTATGGAACGGAGGGAGTTACGAGAGGTGCGTAAGAGCGGAGGCGGAAAAGCGTCAAAGAGTCAAGAAACTCGGCGGATTTTCTGTTTCTGCACAAACTAAACAAAAACTTACGTTTCTGCAGAGCGAGAGAGAGAGAAGAGCGACTCCAAGTCGAAGTAGAAGCCGCAGTCGCAGAGCAACCCACCGACCGACCGACCCAAGCGAACCGAACCGAACCGAGCCCCAACACGAACCCGAACGAACCCAAACCCGAACCCGAACCCGAACCCAAACCCCAACCCGACCGCGAATGAACAAACTATGGAAACGACTCTACAACTATTCAAGAAGTCGACGAGAAAAGCAAATACACACTACTTACACTTACTATCCCATCATATATCCGTGCCTAGACATGTGTGCTGGGTTGTTGGTTGCTTGTTGGTTCACCTCCACTCACACACACACTAGCGCGCCTGAGACTTAAAACTTTGTTATTTCTCTTTTTATGATTATTTTAGCTATTGTACAGTTCCACAGAAAATTTATACACCGCACACGAACCACGGACCAACTTACAAGGGGGAGGTATGGGTATGGGTATGGGCATGGAGGTGGTTCGGTCGGTGGTCGCATACATACAGCCCATACAGACATAGAATTTAATATTTGTGAGCATATTTGCGGACGGAATGGAATGGAATAGAGCTACGGAGCTGAAGAACAAGAACGCAAACGCAGACGCAAGCGCTAAGAAGAAGCACAACACATCTACTAGAAGAATTGAAGACTCTGAGCAAGCAGAGCGATGACAAAGTAAACGCTTGTATGCCTGTGTGTGTGTGCGAGTACTAGATAAATTCTTAATGCTGTCGTTGACTTAGAAAGTATTTCAAATAATGAAAGAAGCTAAAGAAGCTATACAAGCAGAAGTCTTCTTCGGGGAATTCTTTTTGCTTTTCGTTTGCCAGCAGCCTAACAGCATTTTCTTGATGAAGAGATCACAAGCACAGATCAAGAACCCCAAGCAGTGGAAGCAGGGCAACAGCACGGAGAGCCAAAGCAGTGCACGCCTTCCATGGCCTTGCATAACAAATTGCTGTGTTCATAATTGATTTGCGCCTCCTGCAACAAGCAGTGAGGGCAAGAAGAAAGACAGACAGAGAGAGAAATAGATAAGGCTAAGAAAACGACGAGAGAAAGACAGCGAAAGAGGGGAGATTACACTGATTATGCAATGCCCCCAAAAGAATATCATTCTTTGTATCTACAACTCTCACAGACGTACGAACATGCATGGCAAAGTTACAGTGATCGCTGCCAAGTACAAACTCTATTTCTTAAATAATTTCAATTGAATTCGTAAAACCAACAAATAGGTAATGTGAACCTCTTCTCACTTGGCAATTGGAATTTTGTTGTTGAAAGTCTCAAGTCTCAACATAAGCAAACAATGAAATTCTGATTACAAATCCCCGAGTCTCAGTGTTTATAAATATTTCAGTTCGGAGTCACCCCCAACTGAAGAGGTACTCTTGTTCATAAATCAAAATTGTAAATCAAGATAAGACAACTCAAATGAGATTACCAAAATATGTTGATAAGTTTATAAAATAATATGCGTCCCAAAGGAGTGGGTAAGGGCTATAGTAATTGAAAAAATGTTAATTTAATTTGCCTTAAATATATAAATAAAAAATACTAGTCTTTATGGCCCTTACTAGATATGAGAAAAAATGATAGCTAAATAATACCTGTAATATCACAGCTTAAAAACTAACTATTTAGCTTAAAAGAGAATAAATCTAGCCACACAATTACAATTTGACTGCACTGATTCCTCTGCTCTCTTTTATGCATATTGTGCGTGTGTAAGCAGAGGGTCGACGGAGAAAGGGCCGTAACGACCACTGAAGCAGAGCAATAAACCTAACTAAAATTTTTTTTGTACCAAATACTTACTACGTTAAAACGGACGAACTAAGACCTCAAGCCAGAAAGTGATCACTAAATCGAATAGCATCACTTAGCTGGCGATGACTGTGCTGCACATTGAGGCCTCATAAGCCTCATAAGCGGGGAGATTGGGAGATGGGATCGAGGTGAGGCGAGGTTGGTAATTACAAACTCACGACAATGTGCGACGTGAACAATAATTTTACGTGTACTTGCAATAACAATAGCTCCGGAAGAAGACACACCAACACACACACACGAAGTCTGATTACAGTGGTCGCTGTCTGTGTGAGGAAATGTGCACGCATACCAGCAAACGTCTATAAGTTGAACAACAATATGAAATAAAATAAGAGAAGATTGGAAAGATTGGAATGTGTTTGTTTAGTTTGTGTTTCTTCGCTGTCAGTTGAGAGATATTCATTTCGATAGTCGCTCGATATCGATAGCTGCAGTTGTGGTATCAGGTTTATCTGATGATGTAAACAATTTGCCCCACTATACACACATGCGAAGAAAACAAAACCCAGATGATACACGCTGAGGTTTTCGTTTCGCGGAAATAGCCAAATAAATATTGCAATTACAAATTTCCACCGAACTTCCAACGAGAACAAAAAGGAAATTGAAGTGAAAGAAGAGCAGCGGAATGGAATGCGTATAAAGAATAGTTCCAGCGAACGACGAATAAAAGCTGATAATACCAGTTTTTGGGAAAGGTATCATTTATTTTTACACAAAATTTAAGGTCGCGATAAGTAATAAAAGTTCAATAAAATTGGATTTTTAATAACTATAATCCCAATTCTTCAACATTTCATAATCTCTTCTTTGTAACATCTTTCGAGTGACATATTTTCGAGTTCAGCGACCTCAAAATTAGCTGAGAAACATGTTTTTAAAGAGTAACATTTTTCATGTAATCTAGTGTAATGATGATGATGATGATGATGATGATGGAACGAGGATATTACAACCAAAAGCCGGGGGAAGAGGTCTAAACAAAGTCAACCGACCGCTTCCACAAAAGGAGATGCGTGTGGGCGGGTGGGAGTGTGGCCAGAAGAGAGGAGAACGAGGAGAAGCACAAGGAGGCAAGCGAAGAACAGGAATCAGAGTTTGGATCGAGGGGAAAAGTCAGGCCAAAAACTAGATGAAAAACTTGGCAATGGTCAGAGATAAGCCCAAAGTAGATGTGAAGAGCGAATAGCGAACCGAAGAATTGAAAGCCGAGAACGACGAGGCGAAAGAACCACGACTTTAAAAACGAGAAGAAACCAGGCAGAAGAAAGAAGCAGGCGCGCGCGCTCAATAGACAAGTTTCATATCCAAGCAAAGTTGCCCATAAAAAGCATCAAAGATGCAGCAGCACAGCGCCCTCTCTCTCCAAACAACTGAGGTCAAAATGATAGTAGCTAAAATAGTACGACCTTCTGTTGTTCATTATTAATTTAAAAACAATTGCCTTTACACCAGCCTGCTGGCATAAGTAGCGTCTAAATTCAAGCGTCTAGACCTCAAGATCGCGAAAATACAAACAAACGACAAAAACTCTTACTGGCAAAGAGAAGGTCGCAAGAACAAGCCAATTATTAAATTTAATAAATATTTTTCAATGAAAGCGAAACAGAAACAAGGTTTCCTCTGAGGTCTGGGAAAACTCAACATACGTATGAACAATTTGCACAAGACGACGATGTATAGTAAAAATAGTTTCTAGAAATGTAGAAAGCTTTTTAACTTTCTGACACAACTTTACACTTTTTTACCATATAAATAATAACTTTGAGCAATGATTTTGTAATCAGTTCTTATCTTAAAACGATTGGCAAATGTAATTGACAGTTATAAAGAATAGGCTTAGAATATTGATGGTTTTTAGACACGTGTTCTCATACTATATTGGAGTCTACATATGATTCGTCATAGATTTTATATCATTTAGGGGAATAACTAATGTACAGGAGATTCAAGGAATAACCTTTTAAGTAAAGGATCATTATTGTAAACATATATGTATATATTAAGTATTATTAAGTGTGACCATGTTGGTATGATTTATATAAGTAGCATTAAGTGTGAACATCTTGTTATAGAATATAATATTGTATGTATTCGATAGTTCTGTACACGATAAATATTGGAAGGAGGCGCAGCCAACTTCACTTGATAAAAAACAGACGCTCAATGAAATAAGAAATATATAATCATTAAAATTAAAGACCATCATTTACATTAAAAAAAAAAAGGTGTTTATTTTTATTTTTAGGTTTTCATGAAAATTCCTTAAGAAAGTCATTGGCCTTACGGGGCTTTTCTTGTTTTTGAAGTAAATACTTTGTTTTTGATAGAGTTCCCGATGTTGCTATTATTATGACCACTACTGTTAATTCCAAGTGGAACCGCAAGAGCTCGCTTGATTGATACCCTATAGTTCGTCGGGAGGAGGGTGGTAGGAGGAAGCAAGTGACGGTAGAGACACGGCAGAGAAGGAAGAGAAGATCGCGGTTGGCAGGAGAAACCGCAGAGAACTGAAAGAGAAGGACAAACAACAAGAACCATGGGCACAACAGAAGAACACACAAACAAAAGAAAAAGAAGCGAGCAAAAGAAACTGCAGCATAGAAAAGTTTACAGCTTGAAAAATATTTTTATGGCCTTACATTTTGTGCTTGACTCTTGAGTGCGACAGAGCAACAGGGGGGCCAGAGGGGCGGAGAGAACCCCGAGAGAGTGCAAAAGAGATAGCAGGAGCACGTGCAATAAATGCAATTACCACATTCAAGCTAGCATCTGTCTCTACGTGTGTGTGTGTGTGTGCTGGTGTGTTTGCGAGTTTATGGGTTCAAGTTGTATATTTTCTACAGACTTTTATAGACGATTCTGATAGCCGGGGTATTAAAGGTATATCGGTTATGGGTATTTACTCGATGTTCTAATATTTATTTATAGAATCATTTGTTATTATTCCAAGAAATGTATTTTAACAGAATAAGATACACCTGTAAATTAAATACAAAAGTCTGGGAACTTACTCTAACTAGAATATCTATTTCCAGCTTCCGGGAATGAAATTGGAATCCAAATGGGAAGAATCAACAGTTGCCAACACTGAGCCAAGCAGTTAAACAGCTGGAACCGTCAGCTGCAAGCAGTTGCAAGACCTTGCCGCACACAGCTGTCACATGTTTCGTTGTGTTTTGTTTTTATGGGGGGTATCAACTAGTCGAATTCTAGGACACGGGCTCCGAACTACTTGTTTATTTTATGCGTTCACCAAACTTGAGAAGCAAAAAACAAACAAAGCAAACGGCAAATAGCAGCTTACAGCGTTAAATCTACGAGCAAACTGCGGCGGAGGCGAAGGAAGGAAAGGAGCGCGACGAGCGACGAGCGAGCGAGCGACATTTTCTGTATACGCGCCAAGCAGTCGAAGCAGTTGGCTCCGGCGCTGCTTGCTTGCTTGCAGGTTGTCTTTGCAGCGCTCTGTCTTTGCACTGGCTTTGCTATTGACTTTGCATTTGCTATTGCTATTTCTGTTTCTGTTACTGCACTTACTGCTGTCGTATTTTTTATTCATTTTCCTTGCTAGCCGTGCGCAGTGCATCGCATACGTACGAACATATTTTTTATATGTTTTTTTTCTTCTCCATATGCATTTTTTTATGTGCGTGTGAGTCGTCGTCGTCTGTTGTCTATGATTGTCGCTGTGTGTGTGTTTGTGTGAGTTTGCCTCGGATCAAATTTGTTGAATTGTTTATTTAGTGCGCTATTGTTGCTGCTGTTGTTGTTGTAGCTGTTTATTGCTGCTTTGCAGTGGTTGTTGTTGTTACTCTGTGTGCTGTTTTTTTCTGTTTTTATTATATGTATTTTTCGTTATTGTTATTATCGTTAGTGGCAGCAGTTGCAGCAGTTGCATTCGCTCTCATCGTTTCATTCGCTCTCCACTCTCCACTCTCCGCTGCCGCCTGCCTTTCGTGCCGTCTCTTTCGTTTTTGGTATTTGTAAATTACATAAATTGTCTTGGACTATAAATTACGGGAAGATTATTATGGATTGTTGGCTGTGCATGTGCATGTGCATGTGCGTGGGTATTGGTAGTGGTTATAAAGCAAGCAGTAGACGGTCTAACTTCGTACAGCGAATATCTGAAATACCCTCTTTCCACTGTTCCAATTCAATTATTCCAATGGAACCTAGATGATTTGCAATAATGCAACCCTTTACCTCCGTACAGAAATATTGATTTAGTTAGCCAAGGAAATAACGAAGTTACGGAAAGTTCCTGGAACGTTTAGGAATGATTACAGGACGCTTTCTTGATTGCGGAATAGTATTTAAATATCAAAATATACAAGATCTTTCCAATTCTAGAATATTTTTAAAAACTACAAATATAAGTTGTCAACTAGATAGCTTCAGAATAATTAATAGAATATAATACAGATCCTATAAGTATATTTTTTTGTTTTTTAATATTTCATAATGCCATTGAAAAGCTGAAATTATTCAATTTTGACAAAAATTCTAGGAATATACAATATTTGCCACATGTGACATCCCAAATATCTTCAGAAATAACGAAACAATTTCAAGTAGATGGAATGGCTTAATTTATTGTTATTTGATTCCCAAGTATCCACAAGCCGAGCTCTGGCTATAAGATATAAATAAAGTGTGATCATGTGTTCTCATGACTCAGATAATAGCCTGATTTCAAGTTACAAACAACTTGCAACACAAACAAGGCCCCAGGTGGCAAGTTTCAAGAATCCTAGAGAGGTTTCCCTTGTCTAAACATCTTATGATTACATTTACTAAGAATCTTTATTATAAATATTATTGAATAGAATACCTGGCTGGCTTTATTTCTATTTAAAAGAATCTACTAAGAATCTTTATTATAAATATTATTGAATAGAACACGATACTTGACTGGTTTTATTTCTATTTAGAAAGTAGCTAACCTTCCAAGTTTAAGAATTGAGAGACCTGGACTTTATTAATTTGTGCAGTAAGTTACTCTTGCCAACTTCCGTTTAAAGCCGATAATACCCCTTCAAAAGAGTATACGATCAAGCCAACAATGTTACTTCCCAGCTTATGCCTCTTCTTCTTCTCCGGCTTTGCAGTTTTTTTGCTGTATATTTTATGCTTTTATAGAGATCTGCATTTAATGATACTCGAGTAGTTACATATGCATATCGCTGACTTTTTTAAGTGTACGCTGTTGTGTGTGTGCGACCACATAAATAGGTGTGTGCCATTATTGTTGTTGCCGTTTTTATTTCAGCCTTTGTCGCTGCCATTATTATTATAGTTGTTGTTGCTGTTGCTGTTGCTGTCTTCTGAGTCACAGAGAAGCGAGCTTGGAAATTGGAAATGGGATATGGTAATGGTAATGTTAACAAATATGTGCAGCTCACTCGTCTAGTGGGTTTCTTTTTTGTAGTTTTTTTTTTTTATAAAGGTTTTTTCTTTAGTTTTCCTCCTTTACTTTTTTCTTTTTCTGCAAATGCCAGCTAGGCAGCTTAATAAAAAAGGGAAGGGCCCAAAATAGGCAAAGGATCAGAAGAGATCGCAGAAAACAGGAATCTTGCAGCTTTACCAAGCTGAAGAATGTGCGAATAATTGGTTTCTTGGCTTCAGTAAACAGAATATATAAAAACCTAAGTAAGACTGGACCTTAACATGATAAAAAAAAAGGGATTTGGGCCCGGAAAACCTACGCTTTTCAGAGCTTGTAAAGTTCTTTGCTAGACGTTCAATGGAAATATGTAAGTAATCTTTCAACTTGTTATACTAAGTATTCACTCTAGAGTGAATAATAAAATAGGGAAGGGCCCAAA
Source organism: Drosophila tani (assembly GCA_008042535.1). Taxonomy (NCBI): domain Eukaryota; kingdom Metazoa; phylum Arthropoda; class Insecta; order Diptera; family Drosophilidae; genus Drosophila; species Drosophila tani. The sequence goes on along the minus strand of VNJO01003639.1, from coordinate 11,112 downwards.
ATAGGCAAAGGATCAGAAGAGATCGCAGAAAACAGGAATCTTGCAGCTTTACCAAGCTGAAGAATGTGC
>VNJO01003639.1:0-10997 GCA_008042535.1 Drosophila tani | reverse complement strand
AATGTTACTTCCCAGCTTATGCCTCTTCTTCTTCTCCGGCTTTGCAGTTTTTTTGCTGTATATTTTATGCTTTTATAGAGATCTGCATTTAATGATACTCGAGTAGTTACATATGCATATCGCTGACTTTTTTAAGTGTACGCTGTTGTGTGTGTGCGACCACATAAATAGGTGTGTGCCATTATTGTTGTTGCCGTTTTTATTTCAGCCTTTGTCGCTGCCATTATTATTATAGTTGTTGTTGCTGTTGCTGTTGCTGTCTTCTGAGTCACAGAGAAGCGAGCTTGGAAATTGGAAATGGGATATGGTAATGGTAATGTTAACAAATATGTGCAGCTCACTCGTCTAGTGGGTTTCTTTTTTGTAGTTTTTTTTTTTTATAAAGGTTTTTTCTTTAGTTTTCCTCCTTTACTTTTTTCTTTTTCTGCAAATGCCAGCTAGGCAGCTTAATAAAAAAGGGAAGGGCCCAAAATAGGCAAAGGATCAGAAGAGATCGCAGAAAACAGGAATCTTGCAGCTTTACCAAGCTGAAGAATGTGCGAATAATTGGTTTCTTGGCTTCAGTAAACAGAATATATAAAAACCTAAGTAAGACTGGACCTTAACATGATAAAAAAAAAAGGATTTGGGCCCGGAAAACCTACGCTTTTCAGAGCTTGTAAAGTTCTTTGCTAGACGTTCAATGGAAATATGTAAGTAATCTTTCAACTTGTTATACTAAGTATTCACTCTAGAGTGAATAATAAAATAGGGAAGGGCCCAAAATAGGCAAAGGATCAGAAGAGATCGCAGAAAACAGGAATCTTGCAGCTTTACCAAGCTGAAGAATGTGCAAATAATTGGTTTCTTGGGTTAAGTAAACAGAATATATAAAAACCTAGGTAAGACTGGACTGTAACATGATTAAAAGAAAAGGATTTGGGCCCGTAAAACCTACGCTTTCTTTGCTAGGGATTCAATGGAAAAATGTAAGTAACTTTTCAACTTTTTATACTAAGTATTCACTCAAGATTTTTATTTATTGATTCTTATATTGATTCGCTAACAATTAAATGTTAGGCTCCTTGACAAAACCTTCTTGTGAGAACTTATACCTGTCACAGAAATCTCGATTTAAAATTGGAATTGCATTATTAATAACTAATGACAATCACACACAGGCATAAAACAAAGGGGGCTAACAACTAGAATAAGAGCTACTTTGTAAGTAACTGGGGTCTCTATAATTAATTCAACGAATAATAGTCTTTCTTTCGTAGATATATAACTAAAACCTTCTTAATACAAAGTATTTTTTCTGGTTTCTGTCGAGAGAGAGATAGGGGTTTGAGCTATAAAAGTCAATAGCATATTTAACTATAAATAACTCAAATATAAAGCGAAATGCTGTGAATTTCCCAACTAAACAATATAAAGATACGAAATAATCTTAATTTACCTTTATACGTATGCATGTATTCCTTAATAATTATCGTTTCTAATCTTTTTTTGTTTTTCTAAAATAGAAAGACCATAAATAAATAATGATAGCTTTGGTGGGGAAGTGGAAAAACTTGGAGAATGGAAAAACGATTAGGCGCAAATGCCATCGGGAGATGTGATTAATTTTGTAGACTTTCGGATCTGTGGAGAATCTGGAAATGTTGCATAACACACACACACACGCGCGCGCAAAGATCCCAATCAGAATTGTCCAACTGTCAAAGTAACGGTATTTGCTCTACATGTGTGCGTTTGGAATGTGTCTTTTTTTGTTTTGGCTTCTCCTCGTTTTTTTTTTTTTTTTTTTTCGTTTTTAGTTCGATTTCAATGATCGACGATTTTGAAGTCTGAACAGGCGGTGTAGAAATTTCCGCTAACCGAAACAATAACGGCAACTATAATAACAACAATTTCACTTAATTCAATTTATGTACAATGTACACATACATATACAGACATAGGAAAGCACTTACAGATATAAACATACCGACGTGTGCTCGTTTTAACCTGACTTACGTTGTTTTTCTCTATTTTATCAAGCGGTTGATCAAATATACGAAAGAACAATAAACACACACACGGTCACACGGGCAAAAGGCAAATACAACTACAATTGTGCTGATATACAATATTTCTTAAACATTTTCTTCGTAGGCATATATTCAAAAAGCGTAATCTTTATTCACACACAACACACAGACGGCAGACCGACAGACATCCATTCCCAAGCACAAACACAAATACAAGTAAACGCACTGATTTAACTATTCCTGCGCTCAAGTGAACATAGTTAATGCCAGAAACAACAACAACAACGGCGGCTAAGAACTAGCTGGAGAGCCCCAGAGAGCGAGAGCCACCAATTGAGAGCAGGGGCAGAGCGCCAAGGAGCGAGCGAGCGGGACAGAGCTAGGGCTAGAGTGGGAGAGGTGTGGAGCAAGAGAGTGCGCGAGAGCGCAGAGCCACAAGGCAGCAGCAATAATAACAATAATAAATTGAAGAGTTAAACTAATAATGAAATGTGCGATGTGTGCGAGTGTGTGTTCAAGTGGCATCCATCTCGCTTGCTCGCCCGCTCGCCTAGTATAGTTAGTAATAATAAAGTCAAGTAAAATCGTCGTCGCACATACCTTTATTTAGTCGAAATTGCTATGTATTTATCTTTCTTCTTCTTCGCTGCCGCGGTCGTCGTCGACGTCGCTGCTTTGCTATGCTGCTTACTGCTTGCTGATGTTGTTGTTGTTGGTGGTGCTGATACTTTTGTTATTTGCCGTTGGTTTCGTGTTGTTATTGTTGCTTTTATCTCTTATAAGTTTTTCACACACAACAGAATCAAAAAATGGAATGTGAATGTGTAAAATTGTATTTATTAGTACTTTTTGCCGTTGCCTCGTCGTTGCTCGTTGTTTGTTTTTGTTGTTGTTGTTGCCGTAGTAGTAGTAGGTAGAGTTGCCTTCTTTTTATTGCGAGTGTGTTGTTGTTTTTGTAGAGTGACAGAATGTATGTGGAATAGTAAATTATGTGTTATGTGCCTTTAGTGCTTATATAAATTTTCTCAGTTTTCTCGTTGACAAAATACCGTTGTTGCTCTGATTTGTTCTTTCATTTGCTTTGCTTTGCTTTGCCGTGTATGCCTTTTGCTTTTCATTGGCTTTGCACTGCTTTTCTTTGGCTGCACATTCCAATTGAGGAAAAGGAAAAACCGAGCGCACTTGCAGCGACCGAGACAGCGACGACAGAGAGAATAAGAACCAAAAACAAACAAACAAAAAGGGGTGGGAGGCGGCGGAGGACGCGACAAGACACACACACACACGCACGCAAGTCGAATCGCAGTTATTTCAAGTCGTCTGTCGCCTGTCTCTCTTCCTCTGCAGTGTGGTGGCAATCAAAGGTAAACACAATTAAGAATGCGCCTATTGTTGCGATTATAGTTGCGCTTATTGTTATTGCTGTTGTTGTCGCCGCTTGACTTTTGTAGAGCGGTAAAGGTAAACTACGCTACCTGCGACCTGTCGCCGCATCACACAAGCACACACGTCCGTTCACGTCGAGAACAAAAACAAAAATGCCGCCCAATCAGTTGGTGACCAGTGATGCCAACTCTTCGGTGGAAAAAAAAGCTCAACTAGCCTTTGAAAAAAGCTATAATAAGCTAAAAAATTGTGATGGTAGCTAAAAAATCTAGAGTAGTAAAACGATACTATACGGCTAAATAAATCGGCGATATTTTTAATCATTTAGCCGTATAGAACAACGCAAATAATTCAACAGGGTTGTTAAAATATGTAAAAATGTTGTATCAATGATAATCATTTTAAAATATGTTTATTAAATTAAATATTAATATATTTGATATTTGTTTTTTTAATTCCCAAAAATAAATTATATTATGTATTATCATATTCAGTGGCTAAGCAGGAGTAGAAAAACACCGGCAGCGCGGTTTTTTAATGGTTAAATTTCGTAATGGTTAAATTTTACTCGCGCAATCTGGCAGCGCCAATGCATGAGCTTTTATAGGTGATTGATGTGTGACCAGATGCACTTTATAAACGAGATAACAAACAGCCACACTATACCAATCTCTTGTTTTTGGACATTTGGACTTTTGTTGTGGACTCTTTTCTTATCGACGCCCGGGCGCCAGTTACGTAGGATCCGCCAGTACACTTCACACACCGATCAAGATGTCGTTCCGCCCGCTGGTCGAAGGCGATTGCGGCGGCGTGAATCCGCTGATGCAGCTGGGCGGCCAGTTTACCCGCGATGTTGCCCACAAGGACGAGGGCTTTGTGCAGCGCCAATTCGAGCGCGGAGCCCGTCCCGAGGACCAGCTGGTCAACGAGTTTCTGGGACAGGTATCTGCGCCGCCGCAATCATTCCAGATGGACACTCTGCTGCAGGAGATGCGAGGCATTAACATCCAGCAGATGGATTCGCAGCAGCAGCAGCAGCAGCAGGCCGAGCAGTGGGGCCAGGACTTTGCCCGCGGAATGGCGGCGCCACCTTTGCCCAACAAGATGATACACATGCAGGCCCAGCAACAGGAGCTGCAGCATGCCCAGGAGTTCTTCGATGAGCCACTGATTCGCGCCCAGAACTTCCGTCAACCCTACTTGCCCATCACCGCTGGTCCCGGCAGCACTCAGCAGGTGGATCCCTTCTTCGACTCCACAATGGAGACAATTATAACGGACAATCTGCCAGCGGTGGCGAGGGGTGAATCGCTGGAGGATTGGATCGATGACTACCAGCGCAGCGCGGAGCAGAAGGAGCAAACGGCGGCCAATTTCAACGAGAAATTCTGGCAGCGCCTCCAAGACGAATGGCAGAAGCTGGCGGAGGAGAACGAGCATCCCTGGCTGTCGGAGTACAACGACAACTTGGATGCGTACAAGGAGTACGAGTTCGCCGAAGAGAATCCGATGGCCGAGCTGGAGAATGCGTTCGAGAAGGGCAAAGAATATCTGGCCAAGGGTGATATACCCAGTGCCGTCCTTTGCTTCGAGGTGGCCGCCAAAAAGGAACCGGAACGGGCCGAGGTATGGCAGCTGCTGGGCACCTCGCAGGCGGAGAATGAGATGGATCCGCAGGGCATAGCGGCGCTGAAGCGGGCCCACGAACTGCAGCCGGAGAATCGTCAAGTTCTGATGGCCCTCGCCGTCTGCTACACCAACGAGGGACTGCAGAACAATGCGGTGCGCATGCTCTGCAACTGGCTGGAGGCGCATCCCAAATACCAGCACTTGGTGGCCGCCCATCCGGAGCTGCATGCGGAGGGCACATCGCTGGCCTCCTCTCTAATTGGACCGAACAAGCTGCGGGACTTGCAGCAGATCTACTTGGACGCGGTGCGTCAGCATCCCGCCGAGGTGGATGCCGACGTTCAGGAGGCGCTCGGCGTGCTCTACAACCTCTCGGGGGAGTTTGACAAGGCGGTGGATTGCTACAACTCTGCGTTGCAGGTGGATCCGCAGAATGCCAAGATCTGGAATCGTTTGGGCGCCAGCCTGGCCAACGGTTCGCGCTCTGTGGAGGCGGTGGAGGCGTATCAGCAGGCACTGCTCATCCAGCCGGGCTTCATCCGAGTGCGCTACAACGTGGGTGTGTGCTGCATGAACCTCAAGGCGTACAAGGAGGCGGTGGAGCATCTCCTAACAGCGCTCACCATGCAGGCGCATACGAATGCGGCCCGTGAGCTGCCCGCGGCCGCCAGCTCTGGCCAGAACCAGATGTCCGAGTCCATATGGAGCACGGTCAAGATGGTCATCTCCTTGATGGGGCGCAGCGATCTCCAGGGACATGTGGCCGATCGCAATTTGGCGGCACTCAACGAGGCGTTCAAGGATTAGTCCGCCGATCGATTTTACATCCTTCCTTACTCCCCCCCCTGTTGTTGTCTTGTCAATGTCTATTTTATATTTAAGCAAATTATTGATTTAATATAATATATAATTATATTAACTCCAGTTAATAACCAGCCAGATTTGCCCAATAATAAAACACTGTCATTTAAATTCATTTATATTTGGCACAACCGCACGCTCTCGTCGTCTGCAAGCAACTAGAAAGGGTGCGCATGTGCATTAAGCAAAGGGAAGAAAAAGCTCGTAGGCAGAGAGAGAGAGCTTTTTCTCTCTCAGAGATCTTCTTCGTTCTTTCCCCTCCCATACACACAACATGTGTGTATGTGTATCATTGTGACTTTTGTATTTTTCAACACAAATAAATTCCCGTTGGGGAAGGATGGTAGCCACTACCGTAAGCATTCCCAATCTGCATGAGAATAAATAACCGATTTTCTGTTGAATAAATCGTAAAATTAATCGTGTAAAATCTTAAAAAGTGTGCATTTATTACGGGTTACGACTACGACTACGGCATGCCCCCCAGCCGCTTGTAGTCGATCTTCTCGAGCTGCACCAGCGGCTTTAGTTGCTCCGCAAACACCCGCATCTCCTCGCCAACGTTCTCCTGGCCGGTGGGCGCCACCACCGACAGTTCGACAATGTAGCTCTGCGAGATGGGCTCATTGGCCATATCTTGCTGCTTGCCGGGCACGATTTTGATCAGCTTGGACACGGTGATCTTCATCCGGCCCTTTCGAAACATGTAGCCTGCCAAAGTATTACAATAATCCATAATTTAAGGCAAAAGTGCGTCCAGAACTCACCCTTTGCTATGTACTCGAACTCCAGGCGAAAACCCATCTCTGTGAGGAACTCCAGGATGCCATTGGTGCAGGCACAGTCCATGCAGCTGCGCACTAGGGTTGGTCGTCGCTGGTCCACCTCGGGATTGCCCAGGTAGCGCATCTGGAAGGGTGCGTCGCGTCCGAGGGCGCGTCGCACACGCAACAGCAGCGGCTGATTGGAGTTGGGCTGGCGCAGACTCATGCACACCTCCAGGTCGTGGAAGGTTTCCGGTGAGGTGTCCACGTTGTCGCACAGGCCCTTTAATCTGTAGCCCCAACCCAGGATTAGCTTTAATCCGACGGAAAGAGGACTACTTTCGCTCACCTGTGCATCAAGTGTTCGACGGCAGAGTCCAGAATGGAGCCCTGCAGCAAGTACTCCAGATTGGGCAGGAAGCGGTTGTTGAGCGCATGCGAGAGGGACTCGCGGGCTGATGAGACACTTGCCATGCCTTAAATATGATCTAAAACAATTAAAAACTTAACTTAACTAGAACCGGCAGAAAAATTGCCCCTTTTGTTTATGTTTGCAGCCAGTGTTGCCCAGGGAAGGCGGTTGAATACGGTCACATTGGGTATGTGCCAATCTAGCTATTTTTAACGGTCAAAAATGGAAGATGTGGAAATTGAAACTTTTCTCCATAGTTAAATGTTTTTTTAAACATTAATATGCTTTAATATTGGTAAATTTGTTAATAAAATGCAAAATACAAAATAAAAACACTTTCCTCTTTCTTGAATGAATAAGTTTTTCAAAGAATGATCTCATGATCCAATTTAATAAGGTAGTTTAGTTTTCAGCTATCTCACTCTCTCTTTCTCTCTCAGCTTTCTGAGAGACTTACTAGAAAGGGAAAGCAGTGTAAAAAATATCCTTCTCATAAGGGGGCAGTTCTCTCGATGAGACTACATATTTTTATTTATTTACATATTAACTTTATATATTAAGAAAGCCTCGTTAATAGCTAAAAATTGTTTAAACCATTAGGTTTTTAGGTTTATTAAAACTTTATTGTAAGTGATTATAAAGTTCTAATAAAATTAAGTTTCACTGCCTTGCCAATCAACTTTAGCTTTTTTCTAGCTAACAGGACTCCGATCCTGGGCAGCACTCCCAGCGCCCGATAACGATAGCTCCGAATCAACCATGCTAAAGACGCGCACTCGGTTCGTATTTGTTTTTGTGTTTCAAACAATATAACTGTTTGTTTGTTTTTTTTGGGCAATTGGCGAATGCGCTTAAAGCGTATTACGGCAAAGTTCACCGTTAAACGCCAACGACGCCACCAAGATGGCCGATCATAAGTATAAGCTCTTCCGGGCGGTCGATCCGAACGAAGTAAACGTGCCTTTGAATGAGAAATTCTCGAAACTGACGCTATCCTCCCACAAGAAACGGCAACAGAAGGAAAATAAGGAGCCACAGGAGCAGCCAGAACAGCCACCACAACAAGCCACAGTTGCGATGCGCGACAATCTGGAGACGGAGGATCTGGACGGATCCGATTACATGGACGCCCTGCAGCTAAGCGCCGAAGGCTGCAGCCAGCAGAATACGAATACAGACGTGGATGTGGAGCGTCTGTCCGCCAGCATTAGCCACCTGTCAGTGCAGCCCAAAGCAGAGGAGGAGCCCCAGCAGGTCTCCATTTGCATTTCCTCCACAACGGAAGAGGGCGCCGCCTCATCCGATGATGACGACGCCTCCTGCATCACCATATCCGATTCCAGCGAGGACGAGCACGAGGAACCCGAACCCGAGCCCGACAGCATGGCTGTGAGCGAACGAGAGGCCATACCGCCGCCGCCGGTGCTCACCAGCAATAAGAAGCAGCTTATCGAGGCCTTTCTGCGCGACGTGGAGCGCCATGGCGGAGCCCAGACCCTGTCCTCCTCGCTCTCCCCGTCCTCCTCCTCCTTGAAACGGCGATCGCAGATAGCCGAGGCCGACACCGAATCCATGACGACGCCCAACACGGACGAGGATTGGCAGCCGGCGCCAGCGCCCGCCAACCGACGACCAATTGACAGCAGCAAGCTATTGGCGGACGATGACACGGTGCTGGACAGCAGCAAGCGACTGGCGGATGATGCCACCGAGGTTAATACACTGAGCTCTGCAGACCTGGAGGAGAGTCCAGAGCCCAAGGGTATGAGCAAGCGGCTGGCCAGCAACGATACCGAACTGAACACCATGTGCTCCAATGACTCCCAGAACTCGACGCTGCAGGAGGATGAGCCTATACCGGAGGAGTCCATTGAGATACCGGAAACGTGCAGCGAAGGCGAGGCCGAAGCCTCACCGCAGAAGCCTAGTTCTGGCAGTTCCTCCTCGGGCGGCGAACTGCCGTCCATACAAGTGAGCAGCATCAACATTTCGGCCAAGATCAACATCAAGATCAGCATTCCCACCACCCTGGACTCCAGTTCGGCGGAGGAGCAGGAGGAAGAGGTAGAGGAGCAGGAGGAAGAGGTAGAGGTGCAGCGGAAGTCCACCTCCGAGTTGCAGCAGCACCAGAAGTCCATGCTCTCCACGGGCGATGCCTCCGAGGACGAGCAGTTCTTGACGCAAGCCGAAAGGCTGCTGAACCAGCTGTATGGGAAATCCTGGCAAACACCGGATGTGATCCGCACTTTAAAGCGCTCCAGCGGCAGTGGCGGCAAGACGGCGCCTCTAAAGGACAGGAACATGGCGCCCCTGAGGGACAGGAACATGGCAGCTCCCATCACCACCACTGCCAAGAAGAGGCAGCCGCCGCGTCCCAAGCCGCCGCCGCCTCGTCAGCCGGTCGACGAGAGCGTCCTCGGCGACTTTAGCATATGTAAGTAGCTCTCCCTTTCCCTCCCCTTGATCCCCCTTAAAGTTCCCATTCCAATCCCCCAGTTACGCGAGCCTTGCGCACGACACAGACGCCCTTGAACTCCACTCGCCTGCCGCCGCCGTCGGCTGCTGTCCGGGCGGTCCAAACGGAGCGGCGGCCAAGACCGCAGCGTGCGCGCACGAACCATGTGGACGAGGATCGCTGGCGGGCGCTGGTTGACTCGGAGAGCGGCACCGATGCCTCCGATGACGAGGATGCGGATGCCACATTCAGTGGCAGTGAAAGTAACAGCGAGAGTCGCTCTAGCAACAGTGATTCGGGCATCAAGAGCAGGCAGAAGAAGAAGGCGGACTTGACCTACCTGGACTTGACCAAGGCCGAGGTGGAGGTGATCAGCAATCCCGACGACGACGACGACGAGAAGTGTAAGAAAGAGACTCGGAAAAGTTACCTTTGAAAAGTAGCCTCTGACTTTTACGTCAAAACTTATTTGACATATATATTTTCTTTGTTTTGACAGCACCAAAATTCCATCGGCGCCTGGATGACATCTTGCGCTCCTGTCGCGCCACATCGAAAGCCAAGCTGCCCGTCACGCCTCAGCCACAGACCACCGCCATTCGCCGGCAACTGTTCACGCCAAACGCGGGCTACGAGGACGACGAGGAGGCGCGTCAGATAGTGGACAAGGCTTTGGATTTGGATATGCTGGATGAGCTGGAGAACGACTATTTGCCGGGTACGCCAGTTCACAAGCGATTGCAGGAGGTAAAGAAGCACCTGGGCATTGGTAAGCCGGAGCCAGAGACACCCAAGGGAGGATCTGTATTCAAGCGCCTCGAGATGCCGCAAACAGCGCCGCCCAAGGCCACAGCAACGCCCAGGGCCACTGGCCGCACGAGGGTGAATGTGCAGCAGCCACAAGACAGCGACAAGTGCAGCTTCCTCAAATCTCTGGAGGGGCAAGTGAGTCGGGAGAAAGCGGACAATGAGGCATACTTCTATCGCACAAGCTTTGCCCGGAACAAGGACCAGCTGGCGCAGCATCTGTACCAAATGTACAATGCTCAGGTGTTTAGCAACCAGCTGGATGTGCCCATTACCTGGTCGAAGCGGCTGCTCAAGACCGCCGGACGATGCGCAAACAGGCGCAGGTGAGTTACCAGTTCCCTTCGTTCCCTTCGTTTCCTTCGTTCCCTTCGTTTCCTTCGTTCCCTTCGTTTCCTTCGTTCCCTTCGTTCCCTTCGTTTCCTTCGTTTCCTTCGTTCCCTTCGTTCCCTTCGTTCCCTTCGTTCCCTTCGTTCCCTTCGTTCCCTTCGTTCCCTTCGTTCCCTTCGTTCCCTTCGTTCCCTTCGTTCCCTTCGTTCCCTTCGTTCCCTTCGTTCCCTTCGTTCCCTTCGTTCCCTTCGTTCCCTTCGTTCCCTTCGTTCCCTTCGTTCCCTTCGTTCCCTTCGTTCCCTTCGTTCCCTTCGTTCCCTTCGTTTCCTTCGTTCCCT
>VNJO01003638.1:0-133399 GCA_008042535.1 Drosophila tani | reverse complement strand
TTTAAGCCTCACTATTGAATCGAGTGAAACTTCTTTAGTATAAGACAATTTATCGTTCGTCGTGAAAAAGCTTTGGGCTTGATTTAGAAAGAGTGCTGCTTGCAAAAACGCTCATTTAGATAAGCCGGACTCAGGTAGAAAATCGTATGATTCATCCGTTATCGCCCTAGCTTGAGTAATCAGTTGGCGCCAGCTCTGCACGAGCCCTCGAAAGCTCTGTCGCGAGCCCAAATTTCAATCAGCTCCGAAAGACATTTTCATTATCGTCGATCGAGTCAAAGAAAACAGAAGTGCAAGTGCATAGTTGCGTAAATCTGTAATTAAAGAACCTCGTGCCACCCGAAATCAATTATATAAGATCACACATCTAAATATCGTTTGCATTGTTTTTCCGGTTTAAGTGTTAAAACACCGAAGGTAAATATTGTTAAGAAATCGGACGTGAGTGGAAATTCAGTTGCGAAATATATAGTTTGCAGATCCGCTACACTCCGGAGTCGCCGGCCAAGGCCGTATACCCTTCTGGCCCCTGAGAGGGCAGACACCTTTCAACAAGGGCAAGGAGAGCATACACTTTTCAAGTACGGATCTACCAAAAGCCAGGGTTGGCCGGCTATTGAAACCGGGCAGGCCCAGTCGTCGGAGAGGCCGGATCAAAGTCCGCCTGATTTTTCTGTAGGCTGACCAAGATTACGTAATCTGAGCTGAGGTTACGTAAGCGGTACTGAGCCTCGACAACAGGAAGGAGATATAGGGCCCCAATGACCCCATAATTGTCTCCCGTACTACTTTGGATCGTCTTAAGGAGACTCGGAGGACCATTACGCCTCGCTAAATACGGATGCATTGGCCAACACATCGCCGTCTCTAAAGCTGCTCCGATGTGATAACTGAGTGGCTTTAAAACTGAAGTCGTATGCGCGAGGCAGTCGCTGCAAAACTGTTGCTGCTAGAGATGGACGATCGTTCGAGATCTTTTCTTTTAATGAACAATATTTAGCTTATTAGTATTTCAAGTAAAATTTAGCGTTGAAGATGGTACATTGGAAAAGGGTATGAAAACAAAAAGATAATGAAGTTTTAATGGAGTTAATATTAGGCCTTGTAAATTTATAAATCTTTTCGATTCCCTAATATAGCACTCATCAACAACCGTCATCCTTGAGCTCAACGATCACGCTTGGAAATCATAATGAAAGTAAAGAGTGAGTTTAGTTGTGTAAGAATTAAATGGATTAAACTCGTATTATAGTATTATATATACATGCGCCTTATACTTAACTAAATATAAACTTAAAGTAAAATACCCTATATTCTAAATATCTACTATCTTACAACTATTTCGATTAACTATTTTTGATGAACTAGACTATTCTGATTATTCTATTATTATTATATTATTCTTATCCTTACTTTATATAAATATAGAATTATATACTTTAAAAACAATATTAGAAAATTATGAGAATTAATTTGAACTATTTGGAAACCTATTTGAATTATTAAAATGTACACCTATATTAAAATGGACGCTTAATTTCTTAATTTATTCGTCCCGAGTAGAGCATGTGCAGGTCAGGGTTAATATGAATTAAAACTAGAACTTTTAAAAGGGTCATATTATTATTTAATATGATAACGGTAGGGAGGGTAAAGAACGGGATAACTAACATCTAATTCCCAATCTAAAGTTCGGAACACTACTTGGCTATTGGCGGTAGCCCTTTACAGTAATTTTCTTTTATCAACAATACAATTATTGATCATACTTTTACAGTCAAACGTGTACCTAAAATATTATGCTAATGGGATCGATTGGCGTATAGGAGAGTAGAAAGACCCCACGACAGTCCGGCGAGCTAGTTAGAGCACAGCTAGAGGTACACTAGTCGAAATCCTGTCAATCGTCTGAGTCGTCCAAAATCAATAGCTTTTGTCTATTTTCCGTACAACATCTACTTCTTTTCGACACAGGGAAACCACCCACATTACAACTCGAGCGCCGCAGATAAGCTTAGAGAGAGAGAGGTTCGAAAATAAGAAATAAGAAAGAAAAAAACTTAATTAATTCATATGCATTGAACTTTAATCAAGTGCCCGGGCTGTGGAAAAGTGAAGGCCTGACCATGGCGACGAGTTCGGCGCCAGTCCAGCTTCGGATACCGATATACAGGTAAGGCGCTCACCTGCTGCGCGTTTTAGATACTTGTGCTATTAGTGTAAACGTGCAGTTTTATGTTATGGCAAATTGCCGTTGACAGGGCCGGCGCACATAGAATGCCAGAGCCATAACTCTCGGTACAATCCAATCTGCAATCTGCAAGATACATTCTATAATTGTTTTTTTTTCGGTGCTATTTTTTTTCGCGCGCTCTCTTGTGCAATCTGCATGTGTGCACGGGAAGAAATTGAATAGTCTTTAATTTCAATATTAAATTTCATCAAAGTTCAAGTGAGTTTTTATTTATTTTCTGAATGCATTAAGCTGAGAAAATCTTCTGTTAGCATTAAATGTGACTCTGTTGATTTTCCTATCTGTATCTCATAGATTGCACAAGCCACACAGCTGCATCCATCCCATCTATCCCGTGTATCTTTCAGCTCGCACATCTCTCAAAATCGTAGACATTTTCATTACGTGGTCATTACGACGCTGCCGCTATTACTATTATGCTGCATTTTATTGCTTTATAAGCGCATTTTAATTTTTGCCTTTCGCCGGGCCACGGCCACAAAATTTATGTAGCCCAGATGAGTGCTCTCTGGGATCTATCTTTCGGAACTTGGAACTTGCGCCGCATCGCATCTGCGGCCACAAAAGCGAGGCAAATGCTCGTAAAAAATGCATAGCACATACGGACCGATGATGACCAACTGTCGGCAAATGAACAGAGCGGCCAAAACAACTAAAAAATACAGGCAACAATAACAGAAACAACAACAGCAGCAGCCGCAGCAGCAGCGACGTATCATGTGCCATGTCCGTTGTCAACGCCGTCGACGTCGATGTGTCTTGTGTCTGTCTGCGTCTTGGCCACGTCAAGTGTCTTTTGTGAAAGGCAACCAAATTACGAGCACACACAGTCGTCAGGCACACGAGGTGCACAGGGAGAAATTTGGGGCTTAGAAGGTGAATTAGGTTATATACTAGTTATTGGAAGGATGTGAAATGTCCTAGATTTTTTAGACAGTTTTTTAGACGAATAAAAATATAGAATAAATATAATTTACAGCCTTTTCCCTTAAGATACTTGATTACTATTTGCAAATATACATTTTAAAATGTTTTTAATTAAAAAAATAATGAAAATTTAATGATTTGAATTTATGAAATATTCTTCAACTATTTTTAGGTAAAATAAATATTTACGTTTCTTAAAATGTATAAACCTTGATTTTAACTCATTATAATTTACAGCCAACTACCTCAAAGTGGCATAAAAAACTCCCCTATTTAATTCCCTAATTATTCTAGATATACCTAATATTATTTTCCCTTGTGTAGATGCTCAGTAAGTGCCACATCGGCAGTTTGTTGTTGGAAACGAAAGGCTGGATCTTTGTCGCACTTGCTGCTGCTGCCGCTGCTGATGTTGTTGCAATTATTAGCAAGTCTGACAATTTAGTGCGGCTCGCCTTTGACGCTGATTGATTGCGTCTGTAAGTAATCTTTACATTTATTGAGTTATCTGCCTGGCATTTTTAATTTGTCCTCCCCGACGATACACCTCTCTCCCCTGCGATGACCAATTAAAAGCAAACGGTTTCTGCACCGCAATTAAACGGCCACCAAAACCGGCAGTTTGCAGATGCAAAGCTCCCCTGGACTCGAAAAGCGGCCAAATCGCTTCCTCATGGGCAGCGTAGAGCGCCCATTAAAATTCCCAGCCCCGGTGCCTGGACAAACATAAATATTCGCACTGATTTCGACCATTCCGACCAGTTTTTTGTGTTTTTTACGACGGTTTTCAGCAACGCTTTTACGGTGTGGAGCGGCGCGAAACATGTTGTGGCAGCACTTGGACACCGAACATGGCCACGCAGCACGCAGCTTATCAATCGCGCCACTGAAACTGCATTCAGGTCCTACAAGTTTGCTATTAATTTGTGTGAGTCTCCCCTGGAGTTGTCGCACCTCCCGGGAACCCAGAAACCCTCATAGAAACCCCCCTTGGCGATCGCCGCCCCCTCAACTGCCAGGCTCGCCCATCTGCTTTGCATTTCAGCAGCTGCCTTGTTGAGCTGTCAGCTGACCTGGAAGCTTACACCTAAATAAATTCGGGGGTATTAATAGAGGGAATTTACAATTGAACCACTAGAAACTTAAATATAATTATTAGAGTTGAATTTAAATTTATATTGAATTAAATCAGGCCAAAGCCCACAGCTGAGAGTTTGGAAGTATATTGTTAACTCTATTAATTGGCCACATACCAAATTTCAATTCGATCGGATAAGTATTATAGTTCCTAGAAAAATTAAAATTTCTATCCAGATAGCTCCCTGTAGGCAAGAGCCGTAAAGTAGGCAATACTTTTTAAGAACTTAGTGCAGAGCATTTAATGATCAACATATTTTCGTATTATTTGTAAACAAGATTTATCTAAGCCCGTTTACGATTACTTTTAAGTTTTAAGACATTTTCTGTTGTAGTTTTTTCTATAAAATTAACAAAAATTATAGTTTTCAGTGCACTTAGCTGACTGACTGGCTGGTGCTTGTTGGCTGGGCGCGTGGTTATTAATGAAGTCAATCAGCAATTTTGACAGAAATTTATCTATAAGCGTCGGCATTCTGCCAGGCAACATGTTGCACGGTCTCTCACTCACTTTGCTAATTTTGTGCGGCACTCAGACATGTTTCTGCCGCGAGACCGCTAACTGTAGTTGCTTATCTTATTTATTTAATTTTTGTTTAATGTTAATTTGGAACCAGTTTAATTACCAGCCTGGCCGGCTTGTGCCCGCCGCCTGGCGATTTCAATTAAAGTGCACTTGGCCACAGGTGATCAGCCAAGAGAGCGTGACGTGTCTAGGAATATAAATACATTATGCGTTTTTATAGTTTTTATAGTTAATTTTTAAGGCAATTAAAAATCAACTCTGCTTAGATGGGCAAGAAGGAAATAAACTATTCCGAATTCATGGCTACCGCCATGCCATTTGTATCTCAAGATTTGTATCTGTATCTGCCTGGCGGCTACTTCTTCCCACTAACGGTTAACTTAACTGCCGCCATTTGTTTGCTCACGCCGACTAATGAGCCAAATCAATTTACAGTTCAATTTTTTCTTGTTTGCCAAATTAATTTTGATATCTCGGAGGAAGTTGTGCTGTTTGGTTGGCCAGCAACGGATCGAGTTTGTATAATTAATGGCGACTCGCTTACAAAGTTGCCCCGGGAATTATCTGGCGTTAATTGATGGCAAAATGAATTCAAACGGAGTTTTAATGATAAGTGTGGAGAGATGGTTCAATAAAGTAATTAAGTTATTTTAGATTTCAATCGGATGTGGTTTATCTGTTTCGGGATATCTTTGATGATGGTTATTCGAAGGGGTTATTAAGTTTAGGGAGAAGGGTATGTTATTAATGGAATAAAGCGGACATATCTTGGAATACACTTCACTCTTTTATCAGATAAATATTATTATTATTACTTAACATTTATATTAAGGATTGCTTGAACTGATTATATATTTTCATACGCTCTCTTATCAATTACCTATATATTCATTTATTTCCTGCATTTTCTTTCATTTTTAAAGCCCAAGTTTAATGAACTATCTTAGGTTCAATGACTTGCCTCTTATACTCCCCGACTTTGACCTTGCTCAGTTTTCCTGCCACTAATTTCCCTGCACTTGCTTTTCTTTATTGCAAAGTTTCCTTCCTTTCTTTTCATTTTAATTTCACTTTTCACGGCGATTTTTTTGCTTTGCTTTTCCGTTTCTTTTCTTTTCTTTTTTTCATTTCTCGCCAGACGAAGGAGCCGGGAAAAACTTTTTAATGTCGCGCGGCTGCTGCAGCTAATTTAGCCCGAAGGGGAGGTGGGTGGGGAAAAGCGGGAAAACGGGGGAGGTGTGGAGAGACTGGAGGAGCGCCTTGTGGACACAGGGACTGAGGGACTAAGGGGCGAGCGAAAAACTTGGCGCTCAGACTTCGTGTGGCAGTGTCTTTGGCTTCATTTTCGCGCGCTCCTTGAGGTTTCTCCTCTCATTTTGCCGGCTCTCAATTTTTCCTTTTGCAATGAAATTAAAAACAGCAAGGAGTCGTCCTTGCACACACACACATCTACGTATATATTGGTAGAAAGAGATGGCGGAGAATGCCGGGAAAGTTTGCTGGAGGACCTAAATGAAAATGAGTAAAGTTCGCACCCACAATTTTGCTCTCTTGTTGATTATGCACTTCGTCGGCATCGTCATCATCGTCGTCTGCGTTTTGCTTATTAACCCAGTTCTGCCTGCGCCATTTCCTCCTGCCATCTCCTCCATATTTAACCCACAGCTGCCGGCTGTCTTCTTTGCTCTCCCTCTCTCGCTCTGTCTGAGGCTTTGGGTTTGGGTGCGGGCGAGCAGGATGACGCTTTTCTTTTGATTTTTTCTCTGTGTCCTTGTTTTAATTTTAATTTTTGTTTGGTTCGCTTTTCTTTTCTTCGTGTCCTGGCCTTTTTGGTGACGTCGTCGTCTGGGTCTGGGTCTGGGTCTGGTATCGTCATCGTTTTGTGCCTGCCTGCCTGCCTTTGTTTCTAGGTCAAGAACGAATGCTTCCTTCTTTTGGCCGGCTTCTTGGCGGTTTTTCCTGTAGGCGGTAGCAAGTTGACATTGAAATTTTAATTGGATTTGGAAGGGAAATGAAAGGGAAAGATACTTATTTAAAGAAGTTTAAAAGAGGCGATTCTGTTAATAAATTAACTATGAATAAATATAAATTATTAGATGATATAAAGAAAGTGATAATTAAAGTTTAAAGCTTTTAAGAAACAATTAAATTTTTATTTATAAATATGGGAATAAAAAACCCCTAAAATTCAGAGAGAAAACCACCGCGCTGGGAAAAGCCAAGATAAAGCCAAGAACGCATTAGGTGCCGAGGTGTACATAGAGCTCCTGCCACAAAAGGATACATACGTACATAGAGCCACCTCGAATCGCTTAGAGATGTAGATACTTTTCGCTTAGCATCCAGCTCCCTTTTGGATGCGCAACTGTCATGCAAATGACATCACGCACTATAGTCATCAATTTTGCTGCTGCTGCTGCCAGAAAGCTGAAAGCAAATCCCCAAGCCAAAAAAAGGAAAGGAGAGGAGTTGGATAGGAAAGCCAGGGGATGTGTCGTGTGTTTGAGTTTGAAATATTTGCAATTGCGAATCCTGTCTTATTTGTCACAGGATGTACATATATATATATAAAGTTATATACATATATACGTATTTCAAGTATGTATTGAGCCGAGGGTACATTATTATGATGGAATCCTATTTGTTACAAAGCGTGTAGCCGCCATGCTGTGCCAATGACAGGACGTCAGGATGTGGGAGGATGAGTCCCAGGATACTCGCAGAGTAAATTATGCTAATGTCAAAATAATGCATATTCGATGATGTGGGTGTGTTCATCTCAGAAGAAAACTTTGACGCCTTCGTACAGAGAAAGAAAACGGGCAGAATATTAAAACAGAGTTTTTGTGGAGGGAAATTTAGGGATTATCTTTGTAAAACTCTAGAAGAAACTGTAGTTTTTCCAAAAAATTTAAAAAATATTTTAAAATCAAATGCTGTCACAAGACTCGTCATAAAACATAATTTTCTCTCTCTGTGTCCATATTCCAGATTGATTTTTTCGCGGTGTGCGCGGGATTGGGTGTGTTTGGGGCGAGAAATGGAAGAAAAAAATCTTTATAAATCACATTTATGTTCAGCTTCAAGTGCCAAAACTAATGATGGAAATAAATTCACGAGAGCGCAGGACCAGAACAAGGACAATGCCGACTGCCAGAACCAGTCGCAGCCAGCAAATTCTGTACACACAGCACAGAGGCGCTGGCAGAAAATCCATATAGAAGGGCTGGGAAAACTGGCGGCGGGCGAGAGGGGGCTGGGAACACTTTGGGTGGAAAAGCGGGAACCTTTTGGGGATAGCAACGCGCAATTTTTGGCTGCTTTTGACGCCGGGCCAATATGCAGTAAATCGCGCCCCTCCTTAACTTCCTTTTCCCCCCAGCTTTTCCACGATTTTTCCCATTTTCCCTTTGAAATGGGTTACATATTTTATGCTTAATATTTTGCATTTTATTCAGACGAAGAGCGGGGCAAACTGTTAACTGTACTTGAGCTTGAGTTGGCGCGGACTCGTAACGTTTGCTTTGTGGAAAAATTGAAAATGTTTTTCCTTAACAGCACAATTGTTTGTTATAGTTTTCCTTTTCTCTCAGTCGTTCCAAAGAATGCTGCAAATTGTTTGTGCAAAGCCAGAAAGGATGAAAGCGTTGAGAGGTCTATTTTTTAGATGAGAATCTTCTAGATGTCTGGATTAGGGGTTTAAATTGAAGGGAAGCGATCTATAAAGCTGTAAAAATATTGAAAAAATTTCTTTTAAAATAAAATTCAATCGAAAAAGTCAAGGAATATCCAGAAATGATATATGTAATTGTTTAAAAACTATATTTTAAGTTTTCAGAAAGAATAAAGGTATATAAATACTATAAATGGTAGAGTTATAAATAAAACTTATAAAATTAAGTTATAAAAAGAATGTGATCTCCATATAAGTTTTGTTAGCTGTAGAATCAGAGAAAATATTTTAATTTATATTACAAGTTAACTTCAAAATATAAATCAGATAACATGCAAGCTTTATCTCTGACTGGCACCAAATTATATTGCTGGATTTTCGGTTTTAGAAAATCAATAACAAGATTTCGTACTCGCACTAGTATATATTTTCGCCGATCAACCCTCAAACCCCCGCGGCAAATGTGCAACCCTAACAACTTGAGCTTCATTTGCATATTTTGCCAACTCGCCTCGCCTCGTATCCTCCCTCCTTTCGGCAAAAAAAAAATCAAATTGCAAAATTGCAGAATGTAAAAATTGTAAAATGTCGAATGCGCTCGCTGCTGCTGTTGCGAAAAAAATAAAACTAATAAAGGGAAAAAAGAATTTCCCTCGATGTCCGTAGGTGAGTGTGGAAATTTATGCAAATTTCTTGTTCGCCTTTTTCGCCTAACACTCGGAGCTGCTGACTCGATGCTTGTTATTGATTTGCGAAAAAATAAAAACTTGTTCGCCGCTAATTTGCATAATCTGTCCCGTCTGCCTCGTTAAAGGATTTATTCAGCGCGAAGCCTTTCACTCTCACTCACTGCAGCAGGAGGCAGCATCCCAATCTGCATTGTTGACTTTGACAGACGCATTCGGTTGCCTGTCTGTCTGCCTGTCTCTTTGGGTGTGTATCTGTGTTTAGTCAAGCAAATATTTTGCCAATGAGTGGCTGGGACCGACGACAGCCAAGAAAAAACCAAGTAAAAATATTTGAAAATTGGTTTTGTCGGCACACCTGACAAAGCCAAAGCATTCAACGAACTCTAGAGGTCACGAAAAAGGTGAAATCGAAAAGTGAATGCTCTTACTCTGAGAGGAAGAAATTTTAAAATAAATAAAATGCTTTTCAAAATCTAGAAAAACAAGAGAACTTTTAGTCGAATTAAATTTGTCTGTCATGTATTCAATATAGTTTATATAATACATTTTAAAATTATTTAAATTATCTAAGCTCTGTATTTCTTTCTAAATTATTTGGTCTTTGTTTCTTAGCTTTTTTATATTTATTTTTGAATAAACAACTATCCTTTTTTAATATATATCTCCAAGTGTAGCAGCTTTTTCGCTGCTAAAGGAAACTTCATGTATGTCTGACTATAATTCAATTCCCTTCAAAACCCGCGACAGTTGGACAGAGAAATGGATGGCGACGGAGTTACAGCGTAAAGGATAGAGACATCCTGGAGCTTTGTAGAGGTGGTGGTGGGGGTTTTACAAGAGGAGCTTGTCGTCCTGTCAGTTATTTTCAACATTTTGATATGTATTTTCCACTGGTAGTTTTTTTTATTCAGCGTTAGCTTTTTGCTAAAAAGGATTACGCTAACACAAAGCAGAGAGCTCGGTAAGGAGGCACAAAGGATGAGGGAGGTGGAGTGTACACTGAGGGAAATTTAAAGCTTAAGTTTAGATAAAAAAAATTTCGAATTAAGATAGATTCATCTGAGGAAAATACCAAGCTTAAGCTTAGATAAAACAAATGGTTTTAATAATTATTTTCTCAGTGTAGGAATGATGTAAAAGTGCGGTGTAAAGGGGGGTTTCTAAAGGGCGTTCAAGAGACTCGGCAGCCGCAGATACAATATTTGGTTTATTTCGCTGGCGCTGTCTCTCATTTTTTTCTGATTTTATACTTTTTGCACATGCCGATATGGGAACACGAGGCACTGAACCAACCCCCTGGAAAAGTCACCCACCCTCGCCTTTCATGTGTGTGTGTTTTTTCTATTTTTCTTTCTTTTTTTTGTCGTCTTCACCCTCACAACTTTCGTGTGTCTGTGGCTGTTGTTTGTATTTGCCTTTGTATTGGTACAGCAACCATCAAACATTTGCTCATGTGATGTGAAGAAAACGCTCCAAAATTTCGAGCATGTGTGTGCGAATGCCAAAAGAAAATGGCAGTTTTCCGTGAGCGCGTGTGTGTGTATTTGGTGGGCGGCTATTTTCCCATTTAGTTTTCTGGGGCGGGTGGGCAAATCGCTTTTGGATTTGAACTATGGGTGCGTTGTCATAAATGGCCAAAGCCGTTTTTCCATGGGGGGGAGCCTTATCTAAAACGATTTCGCATCGCGATTGATGGCGAAACGAAATCGCGAAACGCATCAGACAAAGCCGGGTGTAAAGATATCGATTTGAGGGTGGGGCTCTTCTTTTCTCATTTTTGGGAGCGGTTCGACATGGATTTTTGTGGTAAAAGAGGGGACATAAAGTATGAAGATAGGAGAAATGGCTGTAAATATCATATATTTATATTATTACTGGGTTACTGAATAACTTTTAGATGGGAGAAATTAATTTCATATTCTTTCTAAGCTATAAATGTTTTGCCATATTTAAATCTTCGATTTCGTGGAGTGAGGAGTATATACCATAACAAATCGTTGAATAAATACAGTATGTATTAAAATAACATTCTTGATCTACTCCAAGTAATTTATTTATTATTTTTCATATTAAAAATATTTATTTTCCAAGTCTATCATGAGATTGGTTAGTAAAAATCTCTTATTTTTCGTAGGGCAACAAATAAAAATAATTTAAGGAAAATCCACAGATGATATAAATATTTATAAAATTAAATTACTTTTCTTGACAGAACCTGAAGCTTTATAAAAATTATTTTATATTTTTTAACCCTCATTTACCTCTAATTTTATAAGCAGCAAGTACCCAAACTTGATTGACATTTTACACTCGCTTCAAGCGACTTAAGCAATTTTACCCCCAAGCCATATTCTCGTTAGTAATTCGGTTCTAAGCTTATAATTGGCAGAGTAGACAACCCTACCGCAACTCAGCTCCCCCCTAAAGAGTGATAGCAACCCCAATCGGCGAGATTTACTCACAGGAAAACAACTAACGACAGGCACTCAGGCAATCCGCATCAGTCCGATATCCGAAATCAATTCGGTAATTGACAGCGACGACGAAGTTGCCCGCGGAACATGATTTGCAAATAATGCACTTGAATTTGCATAAAGAATTCGCGCAAATGAAAAACTCGAGCGAAATTGCGAAAAATGTATGCAAATTAGACGGGAACCGGCGACCGGCGATGTGTATTGCAATTAAATCCCAGCCAGCTGCAGCAGCCCCTAAAAACTGAGAGTGTGCGACGTGTGTACCCTCAGGTAAGGACCCCTACAACACACAAAAAAAGCTCATTTGCATAAAAAAAGAGGCAGAAAAAAATAATACACTAGAAAGCGAAAGGGTATATGTATAGGGTTGCGAGACTCATTAACATAACGCCGGAATAAAATCAAACGAAGGCCTGAAGGGCAGCGAATTCTGATGCTGTGTCTAACAGCTGCTCGTCCTTGTATCCTGTTTTTCCCATCCTGTTCGCCCAAGTTCAACGCCCGTTTGTCTCACTAACCCAAATTAAAATTATGTTAATGAACGGCGGGGCGGCGGTGCGGCGGAGAGTTGGCCTCACGAACATGAGACCAAAATCACGGCCAAGGACAACGAGTCCTGCGCTTCTCATTTGAGTAATGAGCAGAGCCCCGTCGGCAGAGCCCTCGACCGAGGCAGAGGCAGAGACTGAGCCAGCGACTGCGGCAGAATTGCTCCTGTTACTCATTAATTTTGCCGTCGCATTTTTGCATATTTTCCGCAGCGCCCTCATTTCCGCCCAGCAAATTTCTCCTCTTGTTTAATTCTCTCTCTCTCTCGTCTCTCTGTTTCATTTTTCATTTTGTACCCCGCTCATTTGGTGACGTCACAGCGGAAAGGAGACCACTGACTGAGAGAGAAGCAGAGCGAGAGTCTGCCTCGAACACTCTCTGTTGTGTGTGGCCCGGCATAATTAAGATTTTAATTTATGCAATTATTTTGCCGGCTGCCTGGAGTCCTTGTTTTCGTTTTCTGTTTCGTCTTCTGCCTCTGATTTGGCAGGATGTGATGTTATTTTGGCGCGTCGCCTCGTTCCGAGCGGTTGTGTTTCCTCTTTCGTTAAATGATCGCGAAAATGTGATCGTATAAATCAGTTTTGGAAGATGCTATCACTTACTAGTATTACTTGTTAAAAAAAATATATTTAAAAAATATTCCAGGACAGTATTACACTTTCCAAGCTGCAAGTGCTGTGAACGAAAAATATATTTCCCCGAAAATGTGAACGCTAAAAATTATTGTCTACTAAAACTCAAGTGGTCTTATCTAAATTTTAATTGAATCAAGTTAATTTAAATAAAAATTACTCAAAATGAACAGAGTATAAGAAATTGGAAAAAATTTGGCAAATTTATACAGTTTTAAATGTTTCAACAAGAATTACAAAATGCTAAACAGAGTGTACAAAATTAGTACTTGTTTTCAATGATATAGAACATAATCCGAAATTGAAAATATTCAACACCAGAGAATCTTACAATAAAAAACTTATTTATTTCAATATCTTAAATGATGCCTAAATCAATAATAACATATTTTTATATCGACATGTTTAAATAAAAGCACTGACACTGTTTTTTTTTAAATTATAATCTTTTCTAAGAGCAGTCTATATCTTTCCTTTTAGAAGCAAAATTGTTTCACCGACTAAAATCTTCCGACTTATATAATAAACTATGGGTAGAAGGAAGTCAAGTAGAAAGCCACCGCCGAAAAGAAAAAACATAGAACCACTTGACCAACAATTTAACTGTCCATTCTGCAACCATGAAAAATCATGTGAAGTTAAAATGGATAAGGGCAGAAACACAGCAAAAGTAGCATGCAGAGTATGTTCAGAAGACTTTCAAACTGGAATTAACTTTCTTTCCGAACCTATAGACGTTTATAATGATTGGGTCGATGCGTGTGAAACTGCCAATTAAATACGACAAAATATTTGAAATTGAAATTTGGCTTTGAATTTTAATTTTGAAAACATTAATTGCACGTTAAATTCTATTCAGAATTAATATTCAGCTCCAAATATATTTTCAGATATATTAATATATATTCCAACTAACTGCAAGTACTAAAAGAATAACAGAAATTTAAGAACTTTCTTTACGAAAATATATTTGTAATTTTCGTGAAAGTATAATTGAAAGAAAAGTCTTGAATAAAAAACCTTTGCATTAATGTGATTGTAATTTTTACTGCAAAGGAAAAAATGAAAATAAAATAATTTTATAGCACTTTAATGAACTCGAATAAAAGTGTTCAAAATTATTTTATCATTCAAAATTGAATTTGTCAAATCTTTTTATAAAATCAGCTCAATCAAATTTTTTCACAAAATGAATTAAAATTCAAATTCTGCACAAATCCTTTATGTTTTCCAAAATGCACTTTTTTTAAATAACTTTTGGTCACCACATCAACTTACCTAACTCTGAATTTTGTAAGAAACACCATCCATCATTAGTAATTTTTATTTTTTTTATTTTTATTATCTTGTCCAAGTAAACAATGGGTGTCCGGTTGTCACAATGTTAATCCACGGCTGTCGCCAAGTATTCTATTAGATGAACCTGTAAGCACAACCGCACCGAGACGCGTCGCGTTAAGGAATGACTCCAATAAGATACTTTGGCTTTGCTTTTGGTCCTCGAGCTGTGTCGAGTTGCCGAGACTTCGCATTTCTTATCGCACGCACACGAATTGGAGTAATCGCGAGGCGTCGGCGTCGACAGGATTTCGAGAGGCGGACTCTGGCGGGGGAGTTCCGGAGACCGAAGACCGAAGAACGAAGACTTGCCGGGCGCAAGGCCCAGAAGCTACTGCCCACAGAACTTCTCGGCGGCATTTGTTTTTGTGGTTCACACACACACTCGGACACACACACCCTCAACCAGACTGGAAGACCAAAAGCATTGCCACCCCCAAAAAAATACAACAAAAAATGTGCATACGAGGGAGTAACATCAAATGCGACGTTGGCAGCGCTGCTCATAAAGTTGAATTTAAAGCGCCGGCGCACTTGCTTCACGCTCTCTTTCTCTCTGCCATATACCCCTCTTTTTCACTCCACGACACTGCCTCTCTTTCTACCCTCAGGTGTTGGGCCTTTCTCCTTCGTCAAAAAAAAAGGGAAAACAAAAATGGAAAGAAAAAACTCTAGCGAGGGGTAAAAACTTCTCTTGGCGAGAGCGCATTAAGTTCCAAGGGAAAAATGGCAAATAGTGCGTGAGATACGAGTGTATGTTGCCCCTCTCAATGAGGGATCCATGAGATACTCGTACTCGTACTCGCACTTCGGATACTCACCACAGTTTCGAAACGTTTTCTGGCCATTTGTTGAGCGGGCCTTAAGCAAGTAGAAGCCACGTTATCAGGCAAATGCCAGCCACGCATTTTGTCAAATTCAAAGACAAACAGGGGAAAAGAGAAAGGGGAGAGAGGTTCAGGGAGCGGGGAAAGAAGTGGTAGAGATACACAGGAAGAAAATCTATTTAGAAGAATAAAATAAATTATTGTGCTACAGAAATATTAATAGATTGGAAATGGTTGGAAAAGGTGCTAGAAAATTTGCAATAAAATATTTTAGATGTCCATTTAAATTAAAAAATTTTTGTATCATACTCTTTGGCACTTTTTCAGTTGATTTTGAATCGTTAGAAATTTCTGTAGACTTTATGTAAGTTTGAAATGATATATTTTATACAAAATTTTAGAAAATCGAATATGTCAGAAATTAAATAGAGCCAGAGCTTAATCCTTTTTGTTTTCCTTTTCTTATATCCCTTTTTATAATTATTAAATTGGATATTTTCCATATAATTTTCGAGCCTCTAATTATCTATTTCCTTTAAACCCTCATTTTCTTTCCGTGTTGTAAGAGAGAAGAGGTAGTAGATATAAAAGCGGAGCTGGGGAGCCTGCTAAACTGAGCAGCGACTGAAGTAGAAATGCTTATACGCTGGGGATTTGAGCTTTACAAGCGTAACAAAATATGTAAAAAGAAATAAAGAAAAGCCCCGGCATGAGAGGCCCTCAACCCCGCAGGAAAATCCTCCATCCTCCAGCCCCATCCACATCCCCGTTCGCCGTCTAATATGCGTTGTATCTGTATCTGGGCCTGCAGGTTGGCGTATCTATGAAGTTCCTTCCGCTGGCGGCAAGTGTTCGCCGCCTGATGAATGATAGATGGATTATGATTTTGTTTGGCGTAAATTGAATTTCGCATATTCCCCATAATTCCCAGCCCGCGTAAACCAAATATTTAAACTTTAAGCGCGGCTTCGATCGCTTGAAGCTGTCAACTTTTTTGCGCCAACATTCATTTGGCAGCGGAAATCAAGTTAACGAAGTAAAAATGTAAAATGCAGCAGCTACATGCCAACAGCATTCGCCAACAAGGAAATGTCCTCGCAAAATGGGTGGCGATTCCGGGTTGGGGCAATGATGCAGCAGGTCCTGTACGAAAAAAAGGAAAAGGGGAACGAACGGATTTAAAAGCCAGAATCGATAATGGAGGCTTCTCGCCAGGACCAATAACAAACAAACCAATCGCAAAGAGCAGCCAAAGAGTTGAGGGACTCAACAAGCGATTGGCACATGTCAAAATTAAGGGTATGAAATGGAGTTAACAAGGAAACTTATGGGTTAATAACTATAAAGCCCTTTTAATATCCATTATAGCTTTGAAAATTAAAGGTCAGACTTATATTTAAATGCAGGAGCTGAGGGCTCCAGAACTAAAGCTTAATTTATTAATTTAATTTTATTCAAAAAGCTTATAGAGTTTTAATGGCTATCATGTAAAATATTTAAATGCTATGCAACTGGCAATAAATTCCATTAAATTTAAATTTAAATACCAGAGTTCCTTTTCTCCCAAATCTAAATGTTTCACTCCAAAAATGTTTTCCAGTTTTGTTAAGCAAAACCCTCACTTTTAACTAATCTAAATTGCATTCTTACGCAAATATTTGCCTAAGCTCTTCAGGCAGCTTCTCAATTTTCTGTACATTTTTATAGATTTTGTGTTAGTTGTATTTTTACTTCGTCTTTTTATGAGCCAGAAGCTGTAAGTAGCAGTACTCGAGATATTGTTGTTGCTGCTGCCGCTGCCGCTGCTGCTGCTGGGGCTGCATGCAACATATTTTCATGGATCAGCTGCAACTTTAATTCAAAGGGATGCCTGCGTTGGTGGCAGAGTGGTGAGGGGAGGAGGTGGGAGGGCTGCTGTGATTTTCTCGAGCCATGTCTCTCAGCCTTGGCTGCCATGCTTATTGCCATAGCTTTTGTTATGCCATCTCGCACACACTGGCACAAACCCACATCCAACTATGCACTGGGAATAAAAATTAAGCAGATCTTTGTTTTATAAATGAATAAAATTGAGAAATTCTAAACATTTTCAATGAATTTTAAAAATATTTGAACCCCATTGAACCTTATTATTTCCAAATTCAAAGAAAGCCTTTTAAGAAAATAGAATGTCATTGAAATTGAATGGTTTTTTATATAAAATCAAACTTATTCTTATGCTATTTTATTTCTTATTTATTAAGGGCAGTTTTATAACTACTTTTAAAATATTACGGATATATTTTGTGGGTTTTGTAAAATGTAGAGGTTTTTATAATGCCTATAACATAATCTCTAGAAAATTGAATTTATTTAATCAGCCAATTTTAAAAGTATTGTCCTCAGTGCATTTCTATGCTATATAAAAGTTGAAATCTGCTCGGATATGTTTTTTGTGTGCTGGTGTATGGGTATAGTTACCGACTTTTATAAGCAGCAAATTTTTATTTTCTCCCCATACTTTTGCTTACCATTCGCATGCGTCATAACTCAATAACCAGCTCAAAAAAGGACGAAAATGGGAAGGCAATACAGGGAAGGGGAATGGCCAAAGGCAAGGGGGCGTTGGCAAAACTGTAAGCTAACTGTAATCCTAATGAAACTACAACACATACTCACTCGCATTTGCATGCAACAATTTGGCAGAAATAAGAAGGGGGAGAAAAGTTTCCTTCTTCCCATTCAGGAGGCAATCCTTGTCGTTCGTCGTTTCTCGTCATCCTCAACTCGTCTGCCCGTACTGGAATTTATTATAAGATCCCTTTCTTCATATATGAATGCGAGAAACTTGTAGTTGCCGTTGTGCTGCCAGCCAGCAACATGAATATTTCTACAACATCAAAAAGGCATTTCGAGTTATTTGGCTCTCGCAAAAAATGTTTTTTATTATTATTTCCCTAGTTAGCTGCCGCATATGAGTATTTAAACAGCAGCGGTTAAGGGGGAAGATATTAAAATTATATTTCTTTATTGGTTAATTTGTAAAATAAAAAAAATGTAGTCACTGAAGGCCTTATAATAAATAAGCATCTGAAAATAATGCAAATATTTTAATGCATTATATTTATTTCAAGCAGGATTTCAGGTCTATTTTTGTTGAAATGTTAAATTAAATTCAGAGATATTTCTAAGATAAATTCTGAGATATATTCTGATATATTTCTTTCCAATTGCCATAAATAATAAATTGTTTTTATGTTGTTAATGCTGACATAGCTATTATTTCAGCCTCCGGTGTCTGCATTTGAGTTTGCATGTGTTTGCAACTCTTGGAATTTCATAAAGCCAAATTCCTTACGAGCAGCGACTAATGACCATCGCAAAAAGCTAATCAGGCTGGCATGAGGTTGGTTTTTGGTATTTTCGGTTCTTCAAGGCGGGGGGCGCGGCTTTGGCTTCGGCTTCCTTCTTGTATCATTAATCTGCCACACTCGCTCAGACATCAGACGTCAGTTTCAGGCATCTCCTCCCCGATGGGCTGCCCCCCAAAAAAGGAACATTAATTTCCTCCGCTGCGCTGCTTAGGAGACATTATACATTATTTGTAGTACCTAGGCGATCGACTTTGGCGATAGCTTTGCCTGATTTGCCCAGCTGCACATCACGAGAAACCGCGCCCCGACAAAAATAAACGTAAAAACGAATCTTTCGATTCCTTTGAGGCTTTCAGCCGAAGATGTCTGCATTACGCATACGCCGCGTGTGCCCGAGAAGTTGATGCCCGTTTGATGTTTCCAACTCAGCTGTCAGCCGTGCGTGTGTGTGTGTGTTCTGCCGGGGCCTAATGTGTGTGTTAAGTGTGCGAGTATGCGTGCCTGTGTTGCTTTATGATGACATGCCAAACATTTATGCAAAATGCTAATTTAAATCCAAGCCCTGAGCCGCGGAAGTTGTGTTTAAGTTCGGGGCGAACAGTGGCACTTTATAATTAAATAATTAAATTAAATTCGAGAGGAGTATAATCAAAAAACAATATTTATTTGAAAATGAGAAAGTCATTCCTTTTTAAATACGAAATAAAAGATAGAAAATCTTTTTATTTTACTGATTTTAGGTAATACATTTATTCTTTAACAGGTTGGATAGGTATCTCTTTCATAGTTTTTTATAGTAAAAAATATATATTAGAAAGTACATAATTATGCAGATTATTATGGCTTTTTGAGCAATAGTACTATTTTTATTTAACAATAGTTTTTCAATAATACTGCTGACAGCATCACACAATAAACCTAATTAAATATATTTTCCATTACCCTCTTGCTTCATAATTTAATTACTTAAATTATAATTCTCATTTTTATTTTAAAGTTTAATTTCCTAAAGATTTCAATTTATTTTTGTGCTATAAGAAACACTTATTCATTTATCAAACATTTTATACTCAATGAGTAAAGAGTTGTACTATAAAATATTGGTAGTATATATACAGATTTTCTATAACTACTTTCTAATTAATTTTTCCCGCCTTAATAGCCACCTGATTGTGACTTTAATCCACTGTGCCGGTGTCTTAAGCGTAAACGCCTCTTCATCAGGCATAACTCGTCAGGCATGACATTCCAGCAGCCCCGGTGTGCTTGGCTCTGAGTTCTGGTTATGCTTTTGGATGTGCTAATGTCTGCCCCGGAATGACTGACTGACTTGCCGAATGGCTGAGTGAGTGAGTGACTGACCGAATGGAATGATGAACCGAGCTTGGCCACACCTTCAGTGCATTTTGGCCATCTTCGTTCCACATCACCTCTCCGCCTCCCTTTCGAAAATGGCTGCTACAGGAAATTACAGGAGATTCGAATCCGATATGGGGGAATATCTCGGAATGGGCTTATCTAACTAAGGCAAATCTTGAGGGGAAATTAGCTGCGAAAATGCTTAAAATTGGAAATTGAAATGTGAGCGAGAGCCGAAGCGGTAGTTGTTGTTGTTCCCAATGCCATTGCTATTGCTTATTGTAATTTGCTAAAGTATTTGTGGAATATGAATTGCGAGCATTTGCATAAATGAAATGTGTATGTAAATGTCGAGCTCGTAATGCCAATCAATCACCCCAAAAAAGGAACTCTCGCACACTCACATATGCAGGGCGGCTCCTCCCACACACGCACACACTCACACACACACAAAAAACCAATAAACTATATTCGCAAGAAGCGAAAAAAAAAGGACGAAGGCGAAAAACTCCAAGCAGAAATCGTCAACAACATACATGATGTAGAGCGTGGCAGGCCTGGAAGGGGAGGGTCCTTTCTGTGCCCCAGTGTAAGTGTGCGAGTGTGTGTGTGTTCCAACCCTTATCCTTGGCAGGATATTACATGCTTCAACAATGTTGTAGCATTCCCAATAACAACAACTCCTCCGCTCCGCTCGAGCATTCCTGCCGAAAATGAAATTCTGTTTTGCATTTTATGTCGACATCTCCTGAACCCAAAATGTATAAAAAACACACACACAAAACGAAACGAAAAAAATACGTATAGAAAGAAGAACCAGCCATGGAATAAAGAAAAAGGAGCAGGAGCAACAAGGACACACAGCGAACAACGAAAAAAAATGAAATCTAAACAAAATGCGTTCGAGCGTGTGTGTTCAATTACAATGTGTGTGATTGCTTGGCTTGCCGGGCAGGAGGCAGGAGGGGTTGGCATTAAAAAGGGGGTTGAGGGGGTCAGGACCTCCCCCCCACACAAACACACACACACACGCACACACACTCGCCCCGCTTTAGCATAAAAATTTACAATGCGAAATAAGCAAGCGAAACGAACGAACACAAAACGCTTTTTATTTTGTGAATTTTTTTGTTTGCTTCTTCTGGCTGCTGGTTTTCCAGGACCTCCGCAGGACCTTTAGGACCACGAGCCCGGCATCCTTATGCAAATAACATCAGCCAGCGTCCTCAACACTGCCACATAAAAATAAAATAATAACAATACAATATTTTTTGATGACAGCCGCCGCCGTCCCAGAAAAAAGACGAAACTCGCACACCGAACAATGAGGGTGAATCCGCCGCCCGGACTTCTGGCATCTATATCCTCTATATATCCTCCTCATTTCGAAAACCGATTTCGGTTCAAGGTTTTCCCATCAAAGAAAGGTTTAATCGAAAGCTCATCTCGCGAAATGTTATTTTTTGTTTGCCGCCTTTTTTTTAGAGTAGATTGTTAAGAATTCATGAATCCTTATGGAGTGTCATCAATTTTTGTTTTATTTTTATAGCGGGATTGCACTTATGGACTAGGACAGAAGAAAAAGGCAATTGGGAAATTTAGTATAATATATTTTATTTATGAAAATTGCTTTAAGTTTCCCCACATTTTTTGCAGTAAAAACATATATATAAAAAAATGCAAATAAAATCTTTCTTCTTATTACAGTAACTATGTATCTTAAAGGTTTTTACTTTAAGGTTGCTAACAAAATTTGTAAAAATCCTCTTTCTTCATAAATCACAATGTCATTCTTTTCATATTTAAAGTAACATAACTTCAAGTAAAACAAATACTGATGTCATTAAATCAAAGGAACATGTCAATTTCAATTTCAAATTTCATCAATCATTATTTCCAGGTATAATTAAAAATTCTAAAAATTCCCTTAGCATAAATTTTGCAACCTTTGCTCGCTCTCTCAGGATGCAACAATATAAATAATTATTTTTGCATACACAATGTAAAGCAAACAACACGATAAACACACAGGCAATGGCACGGCGCAAAGGATGCATGGGAATGCGAGGAGAATAAGAAGCGAAATCACATTTGAATAACAATCATCATCATGCGAGTTATTTCAATTGACTGAAGAGGTGGGAGCAGGGACTGTGCAGGGGACGGGGACGGGATCCGGGTGAAGATATTGAAAATATGAAAAGACACGAGAGCAGAAAAAACACACGCGAAATCACAAAGAATTCATAATAAGCGTCATTGTCGATGCGAGCGAGCGGGAAATGAATAAAAATCAAAGTACAGTGAGGAGTCTGAACGCTGACAAAGGTAAAAGGGGTACAAGTGAGTAGGGGCGGCTATTGTGGAAGGGGGCAGGCTCCGCGAAGGGGGAGAAGGATAACTAAGGGCACGTATAGGAATGTGGAATTGAATGTGTCGCACAGGATGCGTGTTTATTTTTTATATGTACCCTGTGTACGGAGAAAAATATTCAAAAAATGTATTTGAAACTATAAAGGTAAAAATAATAGAATTAACTTAAATTTGTAAAGATTTATCAACCAAAATACCTAAAAATATTTGTTTACCTAGTAAAAATGGAAGAAACTAAAAGTCTTATTATTTATTAAAATAAGTATTATTACTAATACTGTAACAATAATCCAATATCCATTTCTTTTTTCAATACAAAGTTCTTAAAGACCCTTTTAAGGAAGCCCTGCCTTCTTAAGCCTACAAGCTCAAAAATAGCTTGCTATAAATATAAATCACTCAATATTTTCCTACTGTGTTCAAGAAATTTCCGTGGGCTGAAACCATCTACATGTGTGAGTCGCGAGTCGAGAGCCTGCCAAAGGATGCTGTTCCTGGAACCGCCTGCGTGGGCTGCATGAATTTTGAATGACAATTTCCAGGCACACCAATCCCAGACTTCAGTCATTGTTCGCTTATTGAAATTTCAGCCAAAGGGAAACGGAACGAGCCACTTGAAGAGCAGGAAGTGAACGAAATACGGGCACAGGATAGTGCCGCTGTTGTGATGTCCCTGTGACAAATTGTGGCAGCTAGTAAGTGGCATTTCATTTTTCAAAGCCACCAGTTGCTGCTAGTGCTGATGCCTTTTCAATAATTGATGTCATTAAATGGAAAAGAGAGCAACAGTAGAATGAAGGGATCAAAACAACAACTAACAAAAATTAAAGGCAATTATATAGTATTTAAAAATGGAGATGCTTTTAATACAACATGAAAAATTTAACTGGAAATATTATTAACTGAGAATTTAATTAAAAAGTTCTATATACTGACCTAAATTCAATAAGAAATAATATATGTATATCAATTCCAAATACCATTTGAAAATAGGAGTTCAGACCGAATTTTCCTTACTTAAAGATAAATATAATAATAAACACGATTAAAGAAATGTCTACGCTTAATAATTTTCCTCAACATTTTCCTAATTTAAATATTTCAAGTTTACTTCATTCACTAACTCTCCTCCCATGTCAACCAATATTCAGTCAAAAGCCACTGACAAATTGCGGTAGCTAACAAGTGGCACTTCATTTTCATTTTCACAGCCACCAGTTGCTGCCAGCAGCTCTTCATAATTGATTTCATTAAATTGCTGAGAAAGCAACAAGTTGCCAGATATAAAAAAAACACCCAGCACTCACACCATCGCCTCCGAACTGAAAGTAAAAACAAATTAAGCTCTCCGACGATGACGACGACGGCGACGGCGAAATAATTGGGGGAATTCCCGCAAAACGCTCCAGACAAGCCGGAGCATGAGGAGGAAAATGAAAATGAAGAAGCAGAAGGAGGAAAAACTGAGCCAGACACTTTGACATAATTTCCCTGGCAGCAGACGTCGCCACCCGCACAAGGACACGACCATAACCAACCCCAACAAAGTTTTAATTAATTGCGCCCGACTCTCTCTCTGGCTCTCGGGGAAAAGCGAAGGCAAAATGAAAATGAGTCAAGCTGGGAAAAGTTGGGCGCGCACACACACACCGGCCGAAAATGTTCATTTTCACGTACACGAATTTCTCTGGGGTTTCCTCTGGAGTTTTCCCAAAGACACAGGACCTCTTAAACGGCGGAATACGAGTAGGATGGGTGGCAGCAGGGGCACAATGTGGTTTAATTTCATTATGTGTTTGGCGAAGATGTTGTGGCTGCTGCTGTTGCCGGGTTTTATTGTTGCTATGGCTACAGTTGCTGTTGCTTCCAGAAAAAGCCGTTGCTGCCGTGTACTTTGTTGATGTGGCTGTTGCAACTCGAAGTGTAGTTGCAGGTCTGGATGTTGCTGGGGCTGAACTGCAGGTGGTAGGTGTAGGTGTAGTTGAAATTTTATTATTTGCACCTACTTAGTTCCTTTGTGAGTGTGTGGAATTTATAGGATTTTTTTATGAGTTTATTTATGGATATTTATATTTAACAAATTTTTAAAAGAATTTGTTCTAATTAATTACAAAT
Organism: Drosophila tani; assembly: GCA_008042535.1. NCBI lineage: Eukaryota > Metazoa > Arthropoda > Insecta > Diptera > Drosophilidae > Drosophila > Drosophila tani. Next base: position 109,167 of record VNJO01003638.1, on the reverse strand, counting down.
GATATCCTACTGTTACTTCCCAAGAGTTTTCTAGCTCATTGCAGTTCAAATATACGTATTAAAAATAATTAAAGAAATATTATCTATCATGGACCAATATTTATTAGTACATTATTAATATCTCAGAACCAAAAAATATTAAGTTATTCCCTCTCTCATTAAACGCTCACTACAAGGTGACTGTCGAGTGGTATGCTATAACTTCCTAAACTGTTCCCGCTTTGCACTTTCCCTTTTATTGGTCTCTCAAAAAAGTTTTCAGAGCAAAGCTGGGGAGAAAACAAAGCCGCCAGAGAGCGAAAGATATATACATATCCGCTGGGCAACTTCCTGGACCGAGTTCAATGGGGAGAAGCTGCGTAAAATTATCGAATGCAAAGCATAAAATCCTCAATCAAATTCATGATGCGTGAAGACAAAAGACAAAAGCGTTTCGAATTCGCTTCAGGTAGCCAAGGAAACGATGATATTGATATGCGGGCCTAGATTTTGTATGCAGATGAGGATGGTACGAACCCATCCCACATCAGCAATTTGAGCATGAAATGTGTATTGAAAGTTTGGCATAAAAGTCTAATTAAGTGCAGCCCAGAAACCCAGAACCGCAAACACTCCAAGCCTCGAGTTCAATGCATTTGTGTGTATGGCGAGAGATGGAAAGTCAGGTATTGCCCTTACTTTTATTTTTACTACCCCTATTGTCTATAAAAACAGGAACAGAACAGATCCGAGGAGTAGGTTGGGATAGGATGCTCTCGAAACCCTTTTTCCCCGGCTCATTGTCTGCTGTGGCATCCGAAGGCGATTTATTGCCGATTTGCCCCTCCGAGCAACGAAAGTGCCTTCTGCACTCGGATAAAATACATGAAAAGTAAATTATTTTAAATATAATAATAAATATAATATAAATATAATTTTAGAAAGTTAATAGAAAGAAATTATCATAAAGTCTATTTTGATATTATAAATATCTATAAATTACAACGTTACTACTTCTATTGCGCTTCACATTGAATTAAATAATATTTTAATTATTTAATTTCTCTTACGTGGCAAACATTTTCATTTCCAATTGCTTGTGTTTAAATATTGCTATCGATTTTTCCCAGTGTTCCATAAAGATAGAGCATTTATCTGATCAGCTCAGGGGTCTTATAGGCTAGGGGGTGCGGTTACCCCTTTTGTGATCTCCCATTGTCCCCTGGCTCTCGGGCATTATTATAAATTTGCCTTTTAATTTACGTTACGCCGATTCCAGACAATGGCCCGGCTATGAATATTCATAATGCGCCGAATCACTACCGAACTGACAATCGCATGTTAATGGGCTGGCATATGTTGAAGATTCCCCTACCCAGGCGCGGATCAAAACGGGGATATTGCTCTGCTATGGAAATTGTTGATTTATGCCTTGGGATTTCTGCGCAATGCCAATATTTCTTTATGTCGTCCTGGCATTTAACAACACATTTACATGCTGTTCTACGTGTCCTCTATTTTATATTTTATCGAGAGTTTATTTTTTTAACGGGTATTGCTCTGGGTTAAAGGGTTCCGGGGGCGCTGAATTGCCCATGAAATTTCAAGTGCTGTGCTCGATGTCACCGGGCGAGTTGGGTGACTCTTTGGTGTACAATAGGTTAAAGTGTTTGGATAACAAAAAACCGGGAAAGTTGTGGCATTCAAAATAAACAAGAAAATTGACAACAGGTAATTGATCCAATGTAAGAGTCTACATGGGTTATATTTTTTTTTATTTATATACATATTTTGTTGATATAATATATACAGCTGGCAGTGGCATCAGCTTGTTCTCTTTATTATTTACTTGGCGTGTTTCTTAGCTTTAAATATTGAAAATAAATAATTCTGCAACTTCTTCATGCAAAAGCATGTTCAATATCTTCTTTATCCCCTCATTTACCTACCGCCAGAAACTTGAGCAATATTCATGGCCTAACCCATCATCAAAATAAAAAAAAAACCCAAGCAAAAAAACAACATTTAGCGAGCCTTGAGCCGCCACAAAATTCAGACGCCAGCTCATCAATCAAACGACAGCCCGGGCCTTTACCGAATTTGTCAGTTTATAAGCCGAGTGAAATAACCAAATGCGCGAATCTCAAAGCCTGGCGAAAATCCCCGGCAGAACGCCTTCCAGAGAAGAAATGAAAGGCAGACGGAGGAGACAGATTGATGTGGGCATTACGTGACCAGTGCCCAAAAGGGGTTTGATCTCGCCTGCCTTCGAATACCTCTCGCTGGGTAATTTATGCGCCGGCGTAAACGCCTCACTAAAAAACAGAAAGAAAAAATAGCAAAGAGCCCGGGAGGCTGTTCTCCTTGAAACTTTTTTTTACCTGGGCAAAGGACATTCTCCCCTCCGATGATCCCGGTTGAATAAATTAGAATTTATGCGCGATTTGCATGACTGAGGCAGCGAACCCTTTACAGCTGTTCTGGAGATCCTCAGCGTGGCTCAGTTTGTGCGTGAAGCTTGAGGGAGATGGTTCAAATGGATAGAGATATAGTAAAGCGACATACTGCACGGAAAAAATTATTTACTTCATTGTGGAATTCTAGTTTATAAAGTGAAGAAAAAACTATAATGTGAAACTATAATTACTATTAATATTTAGAGTCAGCTTTTCCGTAACTGCAGGCATTAACAAATTATAAAAGCGCTCCGCATCTTTTAATAACTTTTTTTATGACCTCATTAAATAGTAATTACTTAAGTAATTGTTTTTATTACATGACTTAACTACGTTTATCACCTAAATAAAGATGAGAAAAGTACTATTTTCCCCCGAGTGTGTAATCCCCTGCCCGGCACGCATGCGTGACTCCTCCTTTACGGTCAAGTGGCAGTGACATGGGTGGCGGATAGTTATAGTTGAAGGGCAGCCCACATCTGGGAGTGCTTCCTCAAGCAGCTGCAGTAGCGCTCCTCCACCGGTGGCCACTTCACATGAGCCGACTCTTCAAGCCGAAGTTAATAATATGAAAGAAATCACTTGGCAGCTTTGGTGCATTGTTAAAAGTTTTTAAGCCGCGCCTCAAACAAAAAAAAACCGCTAAAAAGGGGATACGAGAAACGCCGCCTCATATGTGGCAAACAAAGTTATTTGTGGTAGCGCTTTTATGATGCCCCCTTTTTCCCGACTCGGCCCCTTAACATATTATACCCTTGCAGAGGGTATTATGATATTGCAAGGATATTTTGTTATTTTAAAAATTATAAATAAATTTTCAACATATTTCTTGACTCCATCAACATGTTTCTAACCAAACTATAACCTCAGTTGAAGAGATATACTGTTGAGAGTTTACTCATAGCCTATTTTATTTTCAAGGGAATAATTTTGAAAAGGATTTTGAAGGTTGTAAAGTATAAAATTCCATAAAAAACTATTCCATAGAGAGCAATAATTACCCTGTAAGAGTATTTCCCGCTTCGGCTGCAATTTTATTTTAAATTTCAGCCGACAAAGGTAGTTCTCATCGGGCGCCAGCAAACTTTGCTGTTTGCAAAAGTTTTTTCTCGTCGCTTTTCCTGCATTTTTTACTCAATTTCTTTGTTGGAAAATACGCAGTAGCGGCAGCAGCAGCCGCTGCGTAAAACTTTTCACTTTGACTCGACTTTATTGTATTTCTAATACTTTGCCTTTTCAGCCAAGTTAGTGGCTTCGGCGGCAGCATGTGAACAATGTAAGCGGCCAACGGTTGCCAAACTGTAAGCGTCCATAAAAATGTTTGGTCTGGCTACTTGAGGAGATCTCCAGGCCAGAAAGGGGTCTTCCTGGGCATCCCGGCCATCCCCCTTCATATCGGTTCACTGGGGTTCAAGCTGGAGAGCTCCGCTCACACACACTCTTTCGCATACAGATTGTAGACAATTGAAAATTTTACATTTTATGACGCTGCGCAATTTGTGGCTGTTGCCAAGACTTTGGCAAATTCTTGATTCTTGAATAAGGGCAAAGTTACGGAGAGGGTTTTCTTCTTTTCCCTGTTTTTTTTTTGTTACCTTGCTACACAGCATGACAAGCAACTTTGGGCAGGGCAGAGATGATAGTTTCTTAAGTTATTGAACGAAAAGTTGCTTCCTCACACCTCTTTTGGGGTTTGAGGCAATTTTTAATCGGAAAGAAGACTTAAATGTGTGGCTAATTGTTTTATTATGAGGAGAAATACATTTAAAGCTATCGATATGTATTGCCAAGAGTTCATTCAAATATTTCCTATATAAAGCTTTAAGAAAAACCAAAACTTTCCTTCAGTTAAAGTGCCATTTCGCTCGTAAATTGACATCTATCTTGGCTCTAAAGTTACCTTATTTATATGTACACATATCAAGCAATTGGATTTAGCAACAAATTGGGTAGACAAAGCCAGAGACACATATGTAGCTACCTCTGAGTATTCCGATGGCACAAAGCTCGTTTGAAAGCCTTTGTCGCAAAGCCCATTAAATGCTGGGGCCGCCAATTTGCCCAGGAACTGAAACAGAAGCAGCAGAAACTGAAACCGAAACAGAAATAGAAATACAAACACACAGGGGAAAATAATAAAGATTTGTTGTATTGAGAAAATACTTTTAAAATCGCGTTAGTCTTAAATATTGAATTATTATTTTAAGTTCTTATAAGGCAAAAATGACAGATATTCATATTATTTTAAAATGCTGCCTAAAAGTATGCAATAATATTTTTTTTAAACAAGAAATCAGAGAAATTAAATTGCATGGCCTACTTTTGGTCACCTTTTTGAAGAGATTTTAAATCTCTATAATTTTTGGAAGCTTCAATAACTATTTATTTTCCTTATTACCTCTCAGTGCACTGGTGGAGACAGAGCTTGGTCCTGAATCGACTCTGCCAAATGAAATGTGATGAATTGTATGTAATTTGGCTGGGCGACATTTGCATGAGGAAAAGTTCCCCGGCACCGTGCTCGCTCGCCTCTACTGCTTTTCCCACTTTTCCCGCTTTTCCAAAATGGCAAACTGTCAGTTTGGAGTTCTTCTTTCGGCCCGAGCTGTGTGCAGAAACTGTGCGGCACTCACATCTCATTAATTTGTGATTGATACGCTGACTCTGAGCTCTCATCTGCCCCACCCCCGCTCCGAATGCCCCTTCTAAGCCATATCCCCCTCCCTCCCCCCTGGGTTGACAGTGTGTTTGTGCGTAAAGCGTCACAAATGAAATTGAAGTGTGTTTGTGATCCCATTACAAATAAGTAAAGGAAGCTTCCTCCGAGGGGAGGCGGGTGGTTCTACACATTTGATGGATTTGCATGCGCTGTGACACAAGTCACTAAAATATCTTATTACACAGACACATATACACACGTATGGAGGGCACATGTGTGCGTGTGTGTGTGCTTCTGCCTTTGGCAGCCATTTTTTATTTGGAACGCATATAGGCCGCATAAACAAACAGGACCCGCCATTGGACTCAACGGAGTCGGAATCCAGCGAAAGTGCACCAAAAATAAAGGTTTATTATTTTTATATTTAAATTAATACTGCTTTGACTGAATATAAAGCCATAATTATAATATTTTCCCAATTTTTGTACATTTTAATCATTTTAGTAGTTTTTATATATTTTTCTTACATTCTTTATGAAGTTCTTATAAATAAATAAAAAAACTCTCTTGTTTTCACGCTTAAAAGTATTTAATAAATCCTCAAAAACTCAAGTAAATTGAACTTTCAAAGTCGTAAAAAAAAATATAAAAATATTTATCTTTGTGTTTGCCATTTTTTAATAATTCTTGAAGTTTTGCAGATGGTTTTCAATAATTACTTCTCAAGTATTCTATTATATTATTTATTATATACTTATATCCTACTGATTTTTATAAAACAATCACTTCTAATTATGTTACATAGTTAATAAAATATGCCGATACTTTTTCCCAGTGCATTTGGTCCCCCATCATTTTGTCCTGACGAAATTGTCTCCCATTTATTTTTCAACTTCGATTTTTGCCTGTCGCGCTTTTGCGTATTTCCATTTCGTATTTTTTATACTTTTTTATTTTCGTTTTTTTTTTTATTTTGCAAATTGACACCCTCACACGCACGCACGCACACACATACGCGGGGAGAGGGCTTGTTAGGTTGGTTGTTGTTATGTCTATCTGACTGTCAAGCTGCGGCTGCTGCTGGTTTTTCAGCATTTTCCGCTTTCCGCTTCTACCGCTGGCACTGCTGCGACTCCTTCAGCAGCTTCATCAATGCCGGAAGCGTGAAAATCTACCGCCAAAAGAAAGGGAAAAGTTCACAAATGGAAAATTACGGGTGCACACGTGCACACACACACATCCACACACACACATATCCACCCCACCAACAACAACCGAAATATTTCCCACCCCATGAACTCCGTCTCGTTTGTCATTTCAGGTTGTTTTATTCAATTTCGAGGCAAGCGAAAATTCGCAAAAAAAAATGAGAGGAAAATGGTAGTAAGAGCCCGAGAGGTCCTGCGAAAAAAACTCTTTGAAAATTCAACGCGCTGAATGTCATGCGATATGTCACACATGTAGCCCGGCTGCCACGCCCCCTCCTCCGCCCGCAACCGCTGCCTTATCGGCTGCCATATTAATGTACTGGAAATTTGCCATTTTTCCTTCTGCGAAACACCCCAAAATGTGGGCTGAGAAGAAAGGAACAAACGGAGCTTTTCATTTAGTTGTCAATGTTCTTTAATCTCATTTAGAGCAAAGAGCAGAAATAAAAACCATTAAGCATAAATATCATTGGAAATATATACTTCTTTGCAAAGAAACACAGTGGCGGACAAGTTGATATGTGGGAAAGTTAACTTTTCAGGGAATAAGATTAAATTGTACTAAGTTTTTACAATTTAAAATCCTAAATAAGCCTCAGTTTGTCAATGAAAAGTAAATTATTTGCTTTATATAAATTTAATTAAGCCATATAAATATTACAAAACAACTTGTGGTTAATAGGCGCTTTAGTTTGTTTATTTATATAATAAAATATATTTTAAGCCCTCAGTTCCTAAATGTATTATAATCATAAAATTTAATCACACAACCACTATGCAAATTACCTAAAATAATATCTGAGAAATACATCTAACCTGTATTAAGTCTTTTATATTAAAAGGCCAAATATTATATTTTTTCCCGCTATTTATCATTTAAAATTTTGTATTTAAAAGACAAAATTAATTCCTATTTAAATGCAACCATTTGTATCTGCATAAAATTTGTGTGTGCTGACACTTTGGCAACCTTAAGCCATTCAATGCCAACGATGCGTGTCCACAGTCGATTCTAATCAGAGAACGCCAGTCGGGCAGCAAAAGGCAACAAAATGGAGAGCAGAATTTCCATTCTCTTTTTTTTGTCGGTTGCACTCGAATGAGTTTCATTCGGATTCGCATTCGCAATGGCCATTCGCTGCGTTGGCAGCCTGGGAAAAAGGGTCAGTTTCGGCTGTCCACTCTGCTGCTGATCCTTTTGTCAATTGCTCTCGGGCTCCCCATTTTTCCAGGCTTTTCTTTCACTGATTTTTCAGCTTTCAAGTCTCGGGGCAATGAGATTGCGAAATGTATAGATTGAATGACTGCTGATATTGTCGTCATTTTTGGTTAAGACGATTGATTGTCCTTGTCAATGGATACGGTTACGGAGTGCTTCAATGGCCATGAGTGATTGTCCCAGCCAATTTGAGATATTTGAGTAATTAAATGAGCAGCTAAGTAGGAGGAAATGAGATTATTTTTTATCATGTGATTGCGTTGAGATGGAATTAAATAAAATGGATTATGATTTATAGTGGAAATAAATTGATTATTTATTAGTAATATTTAAAACGTTTCCTTAAAAATAAAAATAATAATTTATAGATAAAATTGAAATGAGTTTCATATTTTATTTATGTATATTTTGTATATTCGACAAAGAATTTATTAAGGGCGTTCTTTTCATTCTAAAAGTTCTTATTCTTTTGAAGGTTTTAAAAATAGTTTATTTATTTATTTACATATCGAAATATTCTTTTGGTGGCCCATAAATCCTTGTAACTAAATAGTGTTACCCTTGTTCTTTCTCCCATTTAGCTCACAGACTCCCACTCCCACGTAGCCCATTAATTTCTTGTGCCATTTTAATTTCGCTTTCATTTCGGTAGACGCTGCAAGGCCAACTGGAACAGCAGCAGCAACAAATATCTCAGGCTGCGTCTGGGGAAACCCCATGGAAATGAGTTCACCAAAGGGGGGGAGAAATGTGGGTGGAAAAATGGCAAGGAAAAACTGTTGCATTAAAAGGCGACGAGGAGGCTACGTCATCGCTGTTGCTGTTGCAGGAGAACTGCGAAAATGAGCCAAGTTCGTAGTTAGTCAGCTTTTCCGTTCGCTTCTCCTCGCTGCTGGGCTCCGCTTGTTTCATTTCATTTATTTCAGGACGGCGCCGGCAAAAGTTCCACTGAATTTTCCTGCCGCTCCCTCCTGCTCCTCCTCCTTTGGGGGCAATAATTTCATTCGCCCATTAAAAATTTATTCTGCAGCAGAACTCGGCGCAGTTGTTGCCACTTCTGCTGCTCCTCCTGATGCTGCAAGTTGTTGGGTTTGCAGGTCGTCCTTCGTCGGCGTCGGCGTTTGTTAGTTTGTTTTTGGGGCAAAAGCCGCAAGAGAGCGAGGTCCTTTTTATTTTCCTCTACCCACGAAATAAATGGAACTGGATAAGGAAAAAGCACGGAGAAAAAATTAAAGAAGATATAATTAAATAAATATATTTCTTTCAATTAATATTTAAGAAATAAATTTCAGATTCCTTCATTTAATTTCCAGAATTTCGGATAATAAATTCTCTCTAAACTCCATTAAAAACTCCACTTCTTTTATTGCCGTGTGATAATGAGAGCTTTTCCAGCTGACGCCGACAGCGCTGCCTTTGCCTCAGCCTCGGTCGCTGCCTGCTGCGTTGGTGTGAGGGGGGAGCTGCGCTCATTTTCATTTTCATTTTCGTTGATGAGATAATGGTTTCGGTGTCTCTGTTTTTCTCCCTCGGCAGCAGCGTAAGCGTGATGATGAAGCTGCCGCTGCCGCCGCCGCCGCGAGTGAATTATTTTAAAAAGTGGGTTTCAAGGTCAAGGTGACGCCGGTTATTGTTTTCCTTCTCGCGCTGCCGGCGTCGCTGCGGCGTTCATTAAGCGCCAGCTGCGACTGCGACTTCCCTTCTTGTTTTCCTTTTTTTTTTTCTCTCCGCTTTTCTTGATTAGCATAATGAAGAGGTGAATGAACTGCGGGCCAAAGGCAGCAACTGGTGGTTGCTGGTGTCTGTTTTTAATTGCCGTTTGCCGCGCCGCGCCTTTCTGTGATTTATCCTGGGATTTTCATCACATTTTCATGAAATAAAATGTGTTGCCTACTTGGAGGCGCCATTTGCCAGGGAAATTCTCCCAGGGCGCATTCGATAAAATTGCGAAAATTGCCGAGGGGCAAAGCGGCAAAAGCGGCAGTCACAGAGAATGGCGAGTTGGCGAGTCGGTGAGTTGGTGGCAGCGTCGAACGCCCGACGACGCACATCAAAATATGCAAATTGGAATTTCAAAAATACAGCAATATTGCTGAAGCCTTCAGCTTCCACTCCACATCTCCTGGCTGCCACCCCCTTTCTACAAAACCAAACCATTTCCACCCAGGACACTCGCCTTTGTATGTGTACACAGATATTGGCGTACAGTAGTCACTGGGAAATTCGATTAAAGAAGGGTCTTTGGGGAAAAAAATCATTCTTATATTTTACAATTAGAATTATTAATTTGAGTAGATTTTTTAAAGTTTCAGATGCGATTTTTGCTGACTCAAGGTTTGTGTGGATTATTTCCAACACATTTATGGTTGTTTGTCGCTGAATTCGTACTTGAGAATTACAGGTGCACTGCCTGCAACATTTTAATGATAATTATTAGGAGTTACACAAGTTCAACTCTTTTTTTAATGGACAGTTTAAAGAAAAATAATTAAAATTAAAATCTTTTCATAAAATAAAACTATTTTAATGCATGAAATAATTTTTTATAATATTTTGTATGCCAATTTTCACTGTATCACCGTTATCTATATAGTTAACCCGATTTTTGGGCGCATGCAAATTTCGTCGTCGCCCTGCGGCGTCGACTTCGCTGCCAGCGTCGCTGCTGCCCGAGGTGGAAAGAGCGATAGAGAATCAGAGACAGAGCGAGAGAGGGATGAAAAAGAGGATTCCGAGAGAGTGAGAGGAAAGGAGTTGGGGGGAAGAGAGGGAGAGCGAGACAGCCATTATCCTTGCTGCTCCTGTTTTCTTGCAGCAGGGGAAACTCTTGTCGCTGCTGCGACGCCGGCAGCTACGTCGACGCTATTGGCCAGGACGCATGCGCGCTGCCTGCGTCCATCTGGCATCCCGCTTGCACTCACCAGCCGCCCATCACTCTCTCACTCGCTCTGGCCTGCAACCCCCGTTCCATTGCCAACGTTTCGGGTTGGAAAAATTGCTGGTGAGGGGAACGCTCTGGCAGTCGGAACGAGGAAATTAACACCGGGTAATGAATGAAAATGAAAATGAGAAACAAAGACACAGGCACAGGGCAAGGAAAATTACCCAAAATGAAGTTTTCCAGCAGCAGTAGGGGCAGCGGAAAATGCAGCTACTGCGCAGCAGGTTGGGCTGAATACTTAATGACGTAATGCGGCGACAGAGGCTGCGACGCCGACGCCGATGCCGATGCTTCCTCTTCCGATTCTGCCAGCAATTAAGCAACAGTTAAATTAAACGGGTTTCTAGTTCAAGGACACGACCCAGCGAGGACGTGCCAGCAAGCAACAATAACAACGGCAGCATGGCAATGCCAGTGCTGGAAAATGGGTGAGTGGGCGTGTGAGGCGGTTTGTGTGTCCTGGTGTCCTTGTGCCGCTCTGCTTTTAATTGTGTTTTGGGGATTTTTGGGAATTTCAGGAGGAAAAAAAGGGGGATAAGGGATGAAGTCAGTCAAATTTATCCTTTCAACTACCAATTTGATATTGATTATAATGCCAGAGATTATAAAAACAATTTAAAACTTTATAAATTCAAGAAAATTATTAAGAAAAAAAAAATTTTTATTAATAAATCAACATATAGGGATTTTAACGGAAGTCGCTTTCAATAAATAATACCTTGGAGCCATAAAGGAGATAAAACGAAAATCTATAATGAAATAAACACAATATTTCTTATGTTTTTTGATTAATTGTAAATAAGATTCAAATAATTTATTTATTATATTCAAAACAATTTTCTAAATAACTGCTATGTTTTGTTATAAATTTTATTATGCCTTACCTTTTAATAAAGATTGTTTTCCAGCCTAAGTGAATAAATAATAAAAGTACCTCTTTTATAATATGTATCCTTATATCATTCATCATAAAAACGCAAAATTATATAATAAAAAGCTTAAAGTACACCCAAAACAAATACCTCAGTCTTTTATTTACAAATTTTATAAACGCTTTCTGTACATGAATTATCTCCGCCCAGTGTGGAATAATTTTTAGGCTCCTCTTTTCAATTTTCAGGAACTCTCTGGTTTCGCAATTTACTAGCAGGCAACACGTGCTTTTGGCCACGTCCAAACACCGGCAACGTCACGACGCTCATTTTCATTTTTGCGATTTTCATTTTCATTCATTGCGCCCACACCAACACACAGCTGGCTGGATTTTCCTCTCCTCATTTTCCATTTGCCGCCCGCGCACTCTCCGCCTTCCCTTTTTTTTTCCACTCTCTTGCTAATGACGACGGCAGGCAGGCAGGCAACAGCTGATGACGTCGCGGCACTGCCTTTGCTCATTTTCTTTTTAATTTTCCGCGACTTGTTTTCGTGTGCGCTCTCCTCTGGGCTTTATTTTTATCGTTAGATTCGCGGCCGGCGGAAAAACAGCTGTTCATTAGACGGAAAAGCGAGGGAAATTAGCGCTCAAAGAGTTGAGCTTGCCAAGATTTTTCCCGCTTAATTGTGAGGGCAGGAAAGGGAAAAGCTCTGTCGGAGTAAGAAGGAAAGTGGAAGGGGTAAGGATTTCCACTAAGAAAAATAACATAATCAATTAAATAAATTTGATACTTTGTAACTAAAAGTTTGTATATGTTGTTCAACAAAACATTTTTTTAAGAAATAATTATTATACATTAGATATCAAATTCATTCAAATGGTTTCAAATGGTATTAAGTATTAAATAAAAAGTCGAACCGCTGTGTGATTCTAAATAATATTATTAAAAATTATCAAGGCACCAATTATTTGTCGCTTAACCATATTTAAAATAATACTAGATATACAAAATATAATATTAATAAAAAGAAATAAGGAAAGACTTGATTTCATATAAATTGCAAATATCTGGTGCCATTTTTTCTGGATGTGGAGTTCTTTCCTTTCCAAGGAGCTTTCTCGGAGCTCGCTCAACAATCGCAACATAAAAATGTATAAGTATGCATAAAAGAATTTGCCTTTTCTTATTCTTTTCCCCCTTTACAGCTTGCCCTCGTCTTACATATATTTTTATGAGATAAAATAGAACATTTTGTTATCAGGCAGCAGGCGGCAGCGGCAGTGGCGATGGCAGCGGCAGCGGCAGCGGCAGAAAAGGATATAAAGCAGCGGCAGATAAACACACATTCTAACACATACATGGGCACAAAGGCCCCACTTGAAATGGCAGTCAGCCCCGCCCCCTCGCAGCACCATCAACCACACTGAGTTGCCAGTGCCAACGGAAAATGTCTTCGGGTTGAGTGCTTTTCCGGGGAAAATGTAATTTTCTCATGGCAGCCCAACCTTCTTGGTTCGAGGTTCGCTTCCTCGCCTTTCTCGCTCACCCGTCGCGCTTTTCCCGCCTTGCCAGCGTCGAACGTGGCAGCGTCGATTGAAGTGTCGGTTGGGTACCTAGGCGAGAAAGGAAACTTAAAGGATGCTTCTCGCTCTGGCCCCGGCGTTTCCCCCAGCAGTCAGTCCTCCTCCATCTTGACAGTTTCCTGTTGCCCTTTTTCGCCAGCGCCTTGCAAATTGCTCACGCTTGCCAAGTGTGTGCCCTGCCTGCAACTGTGTATGTGTGCACTCAGAAAAAATGATTATTAAATTAAATAAGAAGTTAATACTTAAAATATTATATGGAAAATATTTTAAACTAAGTTAAAGTAACTATGTAGAGGTGCAAGGAGAATTTAAAGATTTTTTAAGAGCTATTATTATATTTTCCTGATTAATTGTGAATTGTAAATCCTGTAAATTTTAAAAATAAATATAAAATTAAACACAACCCAGTTGTAAAATTTATTATCTAATTTTAGATTCCTAATCCTTTGGCGCAGTGTTTGTGGCATTGTCCTGACTGCTGCTCCGGCTGTCGTTGGCGCTGCTTCTGCTGATGTTGCTGTTACTGTCTTTGTCATTATCCTTTTGGGGTATTGCGACGTGTCAAAGCAACAACGCCAGCTCTCCCCCTCGTACTGTTCCTTCCCCCCATATATATCCTGCCTCGCCCTATCCGCTGTGTATGCAGTAGCATCCATCAATTTGATGGATAAATATATGCAAATTGTGTATTAGCTGTCGTTGTTGTTGCTGCTATTGCTGCTGCTGCTGCTGTTGTTATCCTTTAGCAAACACACAGCGAGCAAGCGGGACAGATACTGTGTGTAAAAGAGAGAGAGGGGCACCCACAAGAACATCAATAGTCGCCCACAAGGATGGCATGGAAATGAATTTGGCACACGTGTAGTTGAGCACTTCGTCTCTAGCTTTCTACAATTTTCTCACAGTGCACTGGCAAAAAAAATATTACATACAATGTTATATTATATTATATTTATAGAATCCTCAGATTGGCTTACAAACAAAAGTAAGGAAGTAAATAAATAATTTTGAAGCATGAAAATATTTATTTTGAACTCTGACATTATTCCTAAAATAATTCTTACAGATGTATTTTTTGTTGTCATTAAATTCAGTAAATATTTATTTAAGAAACTTTATTTTTTATTTGTGCATCTCTGTGTGCATTTGGTTTGTCCTAGAAAACCCATCACGTCCCATCCTTGTGGCCCGGGCATGCCGGTTCAATAAATCATCCTAACTGCCTGTCGAAATGGAATTTCTCAAGAGCAACTTGAGGAGATGAGAACACATAGTCACTGGCAGAGGAGTTGTGAACCTTCAAACCTTCTAATTGAATTACCCACGACATTCACACGATCTGGGAATAGGGAAACGCAGCCCTTTCACTTTTTATTTTCATTGCGGAAGTCCTCGCATGCAAATTCCTTAAGAGGGTTGCAAAAGGAAACTTGATTTATATGCAAAATCATCAAGGGACAATGGCCAGAGGATCGCTGTAGAGAGTGGAGTATAAAAAAAAAAAAAACGATCAAATGTCGGCCCGATTGTTGCCTCATTTGCATGTGAATGCCGCTGCATGGGTTGCTGGAAAGCCGAAAGGGAAAACCTGAGGGAAGGAGCCCGAGTGAGTGAGGGAAAACCTGAGGAAGATGCGAGTGCGACATGTCAAACAGCGAAAATTAATATTTTCGCTTGTTCTGGTTACTCGCGCAGCTTCGCAATTTCGCAATTTTGCAATTTGATGACGCTGCGCAAAAATTATGCAAATTTATTCTCGTACCGCAACGGCGCTCACAAAAGAAGTTGTAACAGTTTTCCATCGCTGGCAAGGTGTGAAAGGGTTTTCCTTTTGTTTAATTAGCACACAAAGGCCAAGGGCCACGGCCCTTAAGGGGTTAAGGCAGGCTGTCGATCGTATGGGGTGCAAAATTATGGGGTAAGGTACGCAAGCTGGTTGCTATGGAATTTTGGGCAATATAAGATTTTAGACATTAGGGAACTTTGATTATAATATAATTTTAAAATATGCTACAGTAAAATAATTGTTTAGTTTGGATATTTATTTACTTTTAAATATATTATTGTTATTTATATATTCACAAATATTTAAATTATATATTTTATTTACATATTACATTCGCACAATACATTCTAAAATATGTCTAAAAATTCTCTTGTAACATTTCCAAGTATTTTGCACTTTGAACACTTTTTAAATTAAATAATTAAATAAATCGTATAAAACCTTTAACAATTTTAACTTAAAGGGACAACATTATTTGCAAAAACTGCTCTCAAAAGCTAAATGATATGCCACCTATCCATGCCAAATGATATTTATCCAGAAAGAACCAATATAAATTCAATACGAATTTCCAAGGCCAATAAATCAACCCTTGAAATTAGCAAGCCAACCAACGGCAGGCGCCATCTACTGAACAAACTTAGAACTCCCAGATAAATCAAGCAGTTCACAGGATGCTGCTTAGCGCAAGCAGTGCGCCAGGACAATCCCTCAAAATATAGCAAAAAAATTAAAGAGAATCATAAAGAACTCTTGGCAAATGCCAAGATAAATATTAATGTAATGAGGGGCCCCGAGCAATTATCATTTTGCATTTTTCATAATCGCAAATATGCACCTCGCGAGATAATGCGAAAATTAATTTCAATAAATTGCAACAAGCGAGAGAGCGCAGGGCTGTCCTGATAAATTGTGCGAATATTCTGCAGTACTTGCGGCAATTATTAAAAAGCAATTAATAAACAAGTTGTGCGCCGCAACTTTAGCAACATTGCAATTATTATTATTATTAAGCGAAGGGGCCATGAAATGAATTATGTTGTAAATGCCGGACATTGCCAGCTGACCGGCTCCTGGCCGATGTAATTTCCAATGGTTAATGAGCGAATACCGCAAGCCAGGAGCAGGACAAGGAGCCGGGGCAGGCAGCTGCTCCCCGGCCTGCGCATTAATTTCAAAATAAACGCTCTTAATGTCCAAGAACCAAGCTAACCGGGCTGCCTCTCAATATTGGGCTTCGATTTGATGATTGCTCGTTAATTTGCGTTAACGATCCGGCAAGGGATCGCATCGGTGGGCAAAGCAAACAAGTTAGCCATCGCCATTGACTTTGGCCCCGGCAAATTATCTCCTCTTTTGCGGATCGGATCAGATCGGGTCGGATCGGTATGGTTCGGAGGGCCAACGGGATAATCGCCAGTGTAAACACGCATCGGGTTGCGTGCCAAAGACACGTAGCAGGCCCTTTCGCCGATCGACGATTGCCGATCAACTGACCAACTGGCTGACTTTTAAAGTGCACGAAAAAAAATCTTTAAAAACTGCTAGTCATATTTAAATGTAAGAAATATATTTAACAATATTTATAAAACGCATTCAATGAAACGAAGGCTTGCAAAGAATTTTTAATATATATAATTTTATATTATAATGTGTTTTCTTTAAGAAATGATTATTTTAAAATATATAAAAATTATATTACATATTTTTTCCAAGTGTCCAAAAGCCGGCGTTAGGATTCGCACCGTTGGGCAAACAAAGTGGATGAGCCTCAGAGTCTCTCGAAGAGGAAACAGAACAGAACTCGGTGAACGAGGAAGAATGCTGTTGCAGTTATAAGCCCTTAACCCTTTTCCTCCACATTCATTCCCTTCAAATTAAGTGTAATTAGGCTGCGAGTCGTTGTCTTCGAACACTGGTGAGAAACAAGATCGGGAGTTGAGCTTTTATGTACTTGGCGCTTCCTGTGCCAAGTGTAAAAGTGAAAGTCCCCATCAGAAAGGGGACTTAAACGGGTTTCTTGGCTCACAATAAGAGGGCACTGGACCTGGTCGAGGTTGTTCTGCGAAATTAGTTCTTATTTTGTAATTTCAAAGTGATTTAAATGGAAGAAGGTCCCAGAAAAGTTCCCTTCTCCCAAAATTATGACAAAGTTTCAGGTGCCATGTTCTTCCTTGTATCGCGATTACACAAATTAATATTATTTTAACAAAGTTGCCCATGTTCGGAAGTGTTTCTCCAAAACAATGTATGTTCTTTGTGATGTTTTGCAAGACATTTTCGCTTTCATGTCTGCGGCATATAAAGGAAATCCCCTCGAAGAATTAGCATTGAAATAAACCCGAGGCTATTCCTACTTTTCGTGTAGTGTTCGCGTTCTAATTACAATGTTTTGACGTTATGGCAACACACACGCAACGCCACGTATGCAAATTCCCGCATCGTTATGTCTTCATAAAGATGGCAATCGAGAGAATAGGACCCGCTGCAGCCATGTAAACTGGGCCAGAACAACACCCGACCATTAAGCACTAATAATGACAGTGCCGGCCAGGGGTGTAATGCATGTTATTAAAATTATTTTTAAATACAATGCGCGATGGCGACACTTTGCATGATTTTCCGCGCCACTGCCGGGCTAAGTGGGGAGTGTGGAAGCAACGGGTTAAGGGTCCTCGATGCAGCCGTCGCTTGGCCAAACGATCTGTTAATAAACACCTTCCCAAAAGAAAAAAAAAAAAACCCCTCTGGTTGTGGAACTGCAACTTCCACTCGTCACTGGGTCTCTGCCCACATACTTCAGAGTTTCGCCAAGGTATATGCATTATTTTAATGACAGGCCACAGCTTTTTTTCTCTCCAGCGACAACGAGGAGAACAACGACAGCGACAGCGACAACGACAACCATGATGACAGCTCCGAACTTCGCCGAAAATGCGAAGGACAGCATTGCTGCGGCACTTGGTTATTTTTTCTCTCATTTTCTTGGTTAATTTTTTCTGGGTAATTGCAGGGGGACATTCACCGCCGAAAGGACGAACAGCCTCAATGAGCTGTGTGTTGTGTGTGTCACTCGATCGAAAGTTGTTGTCTGGTTGCTCCCGAAAATTAAGTAGGCTGCACGCACGCGGCCTCATTATTGGGGTCTGCGGGTAAACTGGCTCGATGATGGATCGATTGCGTCTGCCATTTAGCATACAGCTGGAACCAAAATGGTAGAAAAATTAAAAAATAATATAAATAAATATATATACGTTTTAATAAATAAATATTATAGTATTTTCCCTTTGAGATGCTCATAAAAAATATTTTAAATTGTCTGGAAAAGGCATTATAACTTAAAGAAAGTGAATACATTTATTTCACACATAATATATGTTTGAAAGCTTTTCTTTAAGTAAAAATAATGTATTATAAAATAAATAAAGCAAAACGTATTTTTTAAATTTTGTTTTTAATTGTACACTGATTGATTTATAATTTATAAATTAATTAAAGATTACTAATACCTTTGTACAAAATCCAGAGCTTTAAATAAACTTATTTCACTATATTTTATATGATAGACTATTATTATTAGAAGTCAGAATTAATAGAATTATTATTTTATTTGCCTTTATTTAATTTGAATAAATTAAGCTCTCATTACTAATATTTTTTCCTCGATTGTTTTAATATTCCTCGAGGGAATTGGAACGAAAAGACATGCAAATAGCAATTGCAAAGTTGCAGTTGTTGATTTTGGCTTAATGAGTTCGTAGTTGATGCAGTTGATGCTAATCATACAGTGCGCCCCAGCTGTCCTTACGTAAAAGATATTATCCACCGAAACTGCGAATTATTCTGCAGTTTGACAAGCACTGGGCTCTAGTCACTCAACGCCAGAGGGCGCCGCAAAAGAGTTGATATTGATTTAGGGGTTGCTCGAAAGCGATTGGAAGATCAATAGAAAAAGCCAGCAAATAGCTGGAGAGAGGAGAGGAAGGAGCTAAAATCAAATGACAAGGTGCTTCAGCCTCCGCCTCCGTCTGACCCATGACCTCATACAATTTCATGGATCAGTAAGCCAGGAAAGAACGACAGGAGGACCGAAGGATAAACAGCAGGACAAACACACATTAACTCACGCTCTCGGCTCCAATTTCGGATTTCTAAAAGCCATTAAAAGGCCCCGGGGCGAAACCAGTCAGTCAGTAGTCGGCAAACAAACAAACTAAAGCAAACTCTGGACGCTCGGGGCCAAAAGGTCTACTACTTTATGCCGGACAACCCTTTACTCGTCCTCGTCGGAAGTCCTCGCTGCTCGCCGCTCTCCCTCGGCAGCATCCCTCAGTCTTCCTGTCAAATCGTCATGATTTAATGAAAAAATCAAGTGAAAAAAACTTATTTGCATAGGGATATAATTTAGCATTAAACGGGACTCGGTGCGGGGAAAAAAATGATTTTTTCTTTTTTTTTCATCCTCTATTCCCATTTTTTGTGCCTTATTATTCCTATGTGATAGGAAATGGTTCGTTGCTATCTGTTTGTCTGAGATTAATATGCCGTGCATCTGTCGGTTTGTTTTCGGGGTCTGTCCCATAGATCTTTGGCCTGTCAGTTTTCGGTTTATCGTTTTCAGCTTTTTGTTTCTCTGAACGATGGTTGAAAATTAGCATGGATACGATTTCACTTTTTCTCTCAACTTCCCCCTTTTTTTGTGTGCCGCTTTTTGGACTGACAGTTTGCTGTAATCGATAGGATTGAGTTTCGCTGGTTAAACGAAGCGATAAAATGGTTAGATCAAGATTTCATGGTTGAAACTAAACAGGAAATCTTGGAAGTAGATTTCTTGTATATCTGGAAAATAAATTTAAAAGATACGTAAATCCATAAAGAGAGAAGAGTAATTATAATTTAATATAATGCAACTTCTTGGAAAGCTTTTCTTTTAAATTAATATTTAAATGTTTTCTATTTCGTCTTAAGCTACCCTTGACAGAATATTTGTAATACCTGTCCAATCAATCCCAGCCATCTCTATGGCCACAAATCTTTCCACCGAAATCCCCCTTAATCCCCGCGCCATCTTAGAGAAGAATTCAGAAAATTCCCCTATTTTTCCTACTTTGACTTCCCAGCAAAGTTAAGCTGCCAACTGAAATATTTATTAGAACTTAAATTGCCTTCTAATTACAGTCGACGCCTTTGAATTAGCATTTCCATCGCGTTTTCCTCACCTGAAACATGGGTTCTCCACCCCCCCAAAAAGGTTCGTAATTCTGGGGTAAAAATAACATGAAATGGCCTGGCATTTACATAAGAAATTGGCTTGTAGAATTAATCCGCAATAAGCTCGCAGCGAGACGGCGGCGTCGGAGAGTTGAAATTACCGTATTAGAAAGCAATTAGCATTGGAATCTCCTTCTATCGCGCCCACTCAAGACAATAGCATCCATTCAGGAGGGGCGTGGCACCTCGGGCGGGCATTAACTCTGGTGTACTATATCCTCCAGATTCGCCTCGGATTCTGGCGTTGTCTGCTTGGTCTGCGGCTCGGCTGGAAATTAAATTTCCGTTAAAGTTGACGCTGACGTTTTGGCGGCGATTGGAAATTAAATTTACGAAGACTTTGGCGGGGATGTAGTTCGAATCAAATACAGAGAAAAAATTAGAAGTTCTTGGTATAAAAAAAAAGCTAAGGTTATTAATCAATTTAAAGTAAATAGAGATTAGTTGATAGAATATATTAATGTAAGTATTCGTTGTAGTTATAATTAGCTAATAAGATTGAACATATCGCTAAAAATTTCTCCTACCCGGTTGGGGGTAAGATTAAGATTAAGTTTAAGATTAAGATTATTATTATTATTATTATATTTTTAATGTTAACAGCAAATTTTTGTTAACCTTTGAATAAAGAATGAATAAAGAATAAACATCTTGTATCTTCTATTTAAGGACAGTTATTATTATAGACATTTTTTGATTTTTTGTTTAGTTTTTTATTAGGTTAAAAACCTTGTGAAAAACAACTTATTTTCCCTCACTGTTTCGCGGGCAAATCAGCGATGTTGGCCAGCCCTGATGGTAAACAAACGCGCTCGGAAGCCATTAAAAATTATCATTTGCGCATATTGATTAGGACGACGAAGCTCCTGAGACATTGGATTAGGCGGGCATCGATGGTGGGATGGGCTGGATGGATGTCCTGGGTGGCCTGCGTGTCCTGGCAGTTGCTGTTTCTGTGTTTTGCTGCTGCCAGGGAAAAACAAATATCGATTCCATCCCTTAAGCTTTTGGCACCCACACAGCCTTCACCCTCAATGGCTGCCAAACAAAGGAAGTTGGCAGAAGGAAAAAAATATATTCCAGAGAGGAAAAAAACCACCCACCCAAGGATTTCACCCCTCGCGGCCGATTTCCACCCCCTCAACCTCGGGCTGACAGCGCCAGACGACGACGCCGCTGACGAAGTTGACTCCGGACTCTCAGGACCTCAGGACTTCAGGACACGAGACTCCTGGACGCATCCAAGCAGCGAGAGCAACCATTAAAATTTCGAAAATCCATCATTGGAAAAATGGTCGAAAAAAAAGCACAGTAACGGGCACAGAAACAACAACGCACCACTTCCGTGGCCATGTTTTTTTTACACTCTTATATATTTTTTTATACTCTGTAGTCGAAGATTACAAAGCTTGATAATAGGAAATTCTCGAATTATAATATTTACTGAGTTAAAAGAAATTTAATATAATTTATATATATTTATAAATACAGCCTCGTATCCAAAAAACTTTATCTGAAAAGGTTTGAAGTTTTGAAACTTTATCAGTTGATCAAGATACATTTTTCAATTAGCATTATATTTACAAATTAAAATTTAAATAAATAAATAGTTATAATAACTAGAATACAAAAATAATTATCTTTTGAAAAGATTTGTATTAAATGATAAGCATTTTCGGGTATACCGTAGTCGGTGCTCTCTCAGCTAGTATAATTTCTCTTCCTTTTTTCTTGTAAATTTTTTGGCTTTATTGAGAGGTGAGCGGGGAGGGTTCCGGCGGAGAAAATGTCGATTTAATTTTTCAATATTCATAAATTTCGATGTGTGTGTGTGTTTGTGTGAGTGTTTGTGTGTGAGCTCGAGCTCTTCGCTCTTCGCTCGCTTTTCTGCCAACGGCGTGTGAGTCCGGCCAAAAGTGATTTGATTTTCTAATTTGCAACGAATTTTCGTTTCGGTCCACCCACATGTCTGGCCTCTGGCCCGTCTGTACCGTCTGCCCCGTCAGTCCCGTCAGCCTTCCTGCCCTTTTATCCAGCGGAGCAGCGAACGAGGCAGCCATGTAAACACAAATCCAATCAAATAAACGAAATTAAGTGCCACGTTGATTGGAGGCAAATCTGTTTTTCAGCCTCAATGATGACAATCAAGCCGTCGAGCCGAGTTGGCAAAAGCTAAAGAGGGAAACTGCAAATCAAAATCAAAAAATCCAAATCCCAAAACCGAAAACCACGCGCAGAAAAATAGAGAGAAAGAAGTAAAAAATATTCAGCAAACGCTGCGAAATGAATATTATTTTGTAGAGGCGAAATATGCCACACAAATTTGCATTAGGCACCTGTAATTTCCAGGGGATCCTGGCGCCAGGACTCACGGCAATTTCCCCAGGCCCAAGCCATCTTATCCCCAGTGGCAACCAGCGGCTTGTGGGGGCCCAGGATATTTTGATTGTTATTTGTGGGGACAGTAAAAAAGCCAACAATGTGCGGTGCGTTTGGCTTGGCCAACTGTTGTGGTTCTCCACCTCCTAACGTCCTTCGCTCTTCCGCAAATCCGCCCACAGGAGGCAGGACACTGGCTTTTATTACAAGTTTTTGGCCTGGCCAAGGTGGCCCACAGAGAGAGCGAGAGCCAAGCGGAGCCAGGAGAGGGGAGATTGAAATGTGAAATATTTTTAAAAACCAATTTCGCTGAGCCTGAACCCTGGCAACGCCAAGCCGAAGGAAGGGGCGAATTTTCGGGGCTGGAAGGGAGCTCCCATAAAAGAAATTGTTTTTATGAATTTCATTGAAACGAGCCGAAAACAAAGGCCGGTGCCGGTGCCGCCGCCAGTTGAAGTCCAAGTTAAAGAGATTCCTTGGAAGTACAATGAAATACAAGAAAGAAGTTCACAAATAATTGTTACACAAGAAAAAAATAAAGAAACAGAGCTTTTTCTTGGAAGAAACAAATGAAACACAAGAAGGGAATTTACAAATAATTGATACACAATAAGAAACAATTGTTAAACACATTTCTTAGCTGAAGAAAACCATCTACATTTATTACATACATCGTAAAATATAGCTAAGCATTTCCAATAACAATAAAGTCCGCATTAATCTTTTTTATATTTTCTTTGCAATTTTTCCCTTGCCATATCTCCCCCAATTAATCAAATCTCGTTAGGAGAAAAGCGAAAAAGTAATCAAAACCCATTCAATTGCATTGTTTACTCGTGTAATCCCGGCTGTCATAACTCCACCTCATAATTAGTAGAGCCACTGGAAATTGGCACACTTTTAACCCTCCTCGACACCGTCCCGGAGAAAGAAGAAAGGCCGAGATTGGCACACAAAGCGAAAGGTGAAAGTGAAAAGTAAAATGGCAAACAATCGGCGAACAAGGAGGGGAATTAGCAATCATGACAATGATAATGCCAGAGTGACAAAAGGGGGAGTGTGACCCCGGGAAATCGATTCGATTTTGAGACTTAATTGCTTTGACATTTGACTCTGGCAATTTGGCAAACGAATCTTTTGCGAATCGATCAGGGGTTGATCGCCCAATAGGGGCGGGGATTACAGAGCCAATAGGGGCTTAGGGATTTTGGCAAATTGTTTGGGCGTTAACTGATTGATTCCTAGAGACGGCAACAGGTTTGTATTTTTTTTTTGGTCTAGCAAAAAATGTTGACTCATTGGAACTATTTTTCGGAGCAGCAGCTGCCACAGACAGAGGATCCTTGTCTCTGTATAATTTTCGGCCTGGGAGTTTCTCACGGGCCTTTCCACTTGCATTATGCATGAGATTTGCCGGATTTCTGGAGAGGCTGGCTGGCTGAAAAAAAAACCTGGCCCACCCCTCGATCTGCATCCTTTCGGAACGAACGTGCCTGTCGCCTCCTTTGTGCCCTCTTCGGCGGGGCTGCGTGACAGGAAGCAAATGTCCTGTTGTGTCACTCATATGCAAATTGCCGTCTTCGTGTTTTCTTTTTATTTCCATTTTTCTGCGTCCTTCCATCTGCGTCTTATTAATTAGAATAATAATTAATAAGGTAACTCCTCGACGGCGGCGCACGTGCATGAGGCTCAACCCTTCGGGGTTCGAGGGCATAAATTAGTTGCCTCATTGCCAGAAGCCGGGATTCAAGGATACCAAACCAATTAAATTACAAGCCAGCCGCCAAATGATGCGTACTTAAACACGTCGACGTGAGGTGGAAGTGTAACCGAGTACGAAGGGGTTAATGGCTAATGGAAAACCCGCTTCGAATTTGCATATAATTTCTATTTAATTTAGGTGATTTTTACCCAAGCGCCCTCCGGCAGCTGTCTCGCACCTCAGCATCCCCCTGGAAATTTCATTTGGCCAATTAATAGCGTACATTTTTACTTTGACTACAATATTTTTTTCGCCAAACCGAAAAAAATCATGCAGAGCGAGAAAAAACCGAAAACCTTTCAATGTGCACACTTCCTGAACAGACAACCACAACAACTCCAACAGAAGAAGAAGAAAAAAAATAAAAATAGAAAAAAGGACGCGCTTCCTGTTTCAGCTGCTGTGTATGTAAATTTTTTCGATTCTAACCTTTTTTCCCATATTTTTCCCCGGGCTGCTGCCCGCCTGTGATGGAAAGTGAAGCGTTTTGTTGTCCCGACAATATGTAACTGACACTTGAAGGGGTGTTAGAGCAGCATCTCGATGTTTTTTCCCCGATAAAAACAACATCAGTTAAAGCAACATCAGCATCCAGCCAGCCAGCCAGTCATCCAGTCAACGGGAAGCAATCTCTAATGTAAAAACTCCATTAGCACATCCTGTTCCCGCGATTTTCGTGCTAAAAATTGTCGCCCGTTTGATGATTCTGTGCAATGTAAGCCTGATTTATGATGTTCCTGCGTTAAAAAAGCCCACGAAATTCAGTTTCAGGCCGCAAAAATATACACTACAAGCTCTCGAAAATATAGTCAAACATTTGCCTACAAAAAATTCGAAAAAAAGAAAAAATAAATATCTAAAAAAAATGCGAGAAAAAGAAAGGAAAGAAATCATCAGCACGTGGCTGAGCCAAATTGATATGCGCCATTAGGGTGGCTGAGAAAGTGATTAGGGTGGGCTAGCTGGCATTTTTTAGAGGAGGAAAGAGAAGCTCTAGACTAGAGTTCACTTTTTGTGGATTTTCTTAAGCTCAGGACACGTGTGTGTGGGTTTGTCAGAAGTCCAAAGATTTTATAGAAATTAAGAGAAAAAAGGAAATGTGTGTGTCATTTATAGAGTATTTTCTAAGGGATATTAACACGAGTTCTGATTGAGTTTTTTATTTTTATTAAGGGTTTAAAATTAAAATTCCTTCCAAATAATAATAAACCATCAATAATATTAAAAATTTCATATTACAGCTATATTAATAAATTGCATATTTTTCTAAAAATGACCTTTGTAAAATATACAAGAAATTATTAAATTAATAATCTAAAAAAGCCAACTCCCTCTTGAAATATTACTTCATATTAGCGTACCTTCAAAACTCGAAAAAACATTTTGTTTAAAATGTAATTAATCGAAATTAAATTCCTTAAAATTACATACTTTGTATGGATCAATGTTCAGGACTCTAAAATAATAAATATAACTATTATTATATTATATTTTAAATCAAAATGACCCTAAATAAGCTTAAGATACTCCCAATTCGTTACACTGGCTTCCTGGAAAACCCCGTAAGAATTTTTTCATTACCGGAATATGGCAACTCATGCGGACTTTCTTGAGGGACTTCCACTCGGGGATGAGGAGCTGCCTCGAGTGGGGAGGAGATGAAGATGGGGCGGCCACCTTATCCATAAGCAATGATGAATAACGGTGCTTACGCTTCGGACATTTGATTAATGATGCGTTTACCGACCTCGCCGCCTTCTTCGCCGCCTCGCCGCCCATCATCCATCTTGTCCTTCGTCCTGCGCCCGCGCACTCAATTTTCAACGCCATTTTTTGTGTGGATTTCGGTGGATTCTTACTTGAGGCGCGGAGGAGGTGCACTATTCGGAAGCGCGGGCTTTTTGTTCTTTATGCCCGGACATAACTTTATTTTATTAGCACTACGTGGCAATCTGCTGGATTTGCGCGGCATTAAAAGACAATTTTTACAACTTACCAGCGATGCTTTTTCATACTTTTCCCTCATTTACAACGCTTGGGCTTTTGCTTTTACTCGTCTTTATACTTTTTTTACTATTTTTCACGGTCTGTGGCCGAGCAGACATCATTTTTTGTGGGTCCATAAAGTGTGGCGGGGCTGTTTATTAAATTCCCTTTGCGGCAAGTTCAATAGACAAAGAGCTAAAAATTAATCAGCTTTCTCCGCCGGACGAAAAATTCACTCCTCCTCCTCCTCCTTTGAAAGTTGGACCGTAGTGTCATTTTTCCCACCAAAAGTACGAATGTGGATTGGGATTGCTCGGCGATCGGCAATGCATACCATAGACAGGCGCAAAGGATTGACAACTTAAATGTCCCAGGAAGACATGTGGCAATAAGTGACAGCTGAATCTAATGAATAGTATAATTTGTCTATAAGTATTTGTCATAATTAAGAACGTCTCAGGACAATTATCAATAATGGTTTAATTAATAATCAATAAAGACCTTTACTATATAAATTATGACTTACTTAAATGCCATGGATTTTAATTAATAAAACAGACACCAAACATAAATATATTATCAAGAATATTTATTTATAACTGAAGCTCAAATTCTGCAGCTAGCTTTAATGTCTAAGACATATTTTACTAATTTATAATTTTATCATAGGAGCTCCTACTCCTTTTTCCCCAAGTAATTAAACAGCATCATGCTGAAACTATAAACCCCTTTGGTCATCTGGAGGGCGGTGTTCATGGACAAAGGCGCCATATCGGCAGCGGTGAGGCAGACCTCGTTTTGGGCCTTGGCCAGCATCAGGATAATCAGTTTTTCCTCCTTCGCCGGCAGCTCATACCACAGACAGTTTGTGTAGATCACCCGGGTGAAGGATTCGTTCTAAAAAACATATAATAATTACAATTTCTTTGGTAAGCGAATGGTTAACTCTACCGAATTCTCCACCACAGTGCCCAGGCCACAGAAGGTGTAGAGAATTATTGCAGTGTACATCAGATACATGGGGGCAGCGGGCCAGGCCTTAATAAAGATGCAGGAAATAGTGCACAGAAGACTCACACAGGTCGTAGAGAGCTGAACGAACAGCACGATGCTGTATATCCTTTCAGTAGCTCGAAGAAGGCTGAAAAATAAATGTATCTAAAACTTTTCAATAATTAGAGGATTATTTCTCCTACCTAACATACTTCTGATGCCAATCCACCAGATCAAAGAGCAGCTCTCTCATCCTTTTAGGCTCATTTCCCTTGACGGCCACCTCGTTGAACTCCTCGAGCTTCACGCAAAAGATATCCTTGATCAGGGGCACATGGGTGACGAAAAGGAACAGGTACATGTCGCCGCCGTAGTTGCCAAAGCCACCGAATGTGATCAGTGCTATTTGCACCCCAACGAGCAGCAGGTGACCACTGTCGGTGGTGTGATCGATCAGGGGCATCAGGAATTGCATGACCAGGACCTTCTCCTGGAACACCACCAGGTAAAAGATCGGAAAGGCGATGATCAGGCCCAGACCCATGATATAGATGGTGGCGAAGCCGATGATCAGTTTCCAGGTTGTGCCAATTCTTCGCTCTAGGCACTTTGCATACTCACCACCCCGAGCTCCGTAGTCCCTGGAGATGAATTTAATATTTCATATTTTATATAGAACCCTCTTTCATTCCTACCGATATATCTCCTCGTAACTGTTCTGAATATGTCGCATCTGAGGAGCCCTATTTGCGGTAATGAGGAGCTTAGTTAACCCCTGGATCGCAGATCCCACCATGGCCATTGCTTGCAGGATCACAGTAAGGTCTCCATCGATGACCACGCCCACATAGATGGTGTAGAAGGTGCAGGCGAAGAAGAACCCAATCGCTGCCATCACCGCGTAGGTGAGCCACCACATCCGGAACTGCGGATCGGCCACATCGTTGCCACAGAATCCAACACAAAAGCGGATCAGCGAGATGACCTTACGGTATCGGTCCACAGGCTCAACTTTGGGCATTATTACCGTCGACTACTAACGAAATGAAAGATATATTCAAAGTGTTTGCTGGGACAAGGGGAAATCCTCTTTTATAGTCGAGCCTTGCAGACAGTTGATGTCAAAATATTGACAATTTAATTGAGGCATTTATCTAAGCAATAGGATGGAGGTAATTAAAGGGTAAATATTTAATTCAAAAGGGGTTTATATACAGTAAATATTAGTCTAACATACAAAAGTCAATAATTTGTATTTCTTTAAAAAAAGAAATTAAATATTTGTTTGATATTTTTCAATTATTTGGTACTTATTCTGCTTAGAATATAACATTTAAAATACTTCTGTAAAATTTCCTTTTAAAATATAACGAAATTAGATTTTATTCCATCTTGGTAACTTATCTACTTTCCGATTTACTCGGAAATACATCCAGTTACACCAAACATCCTGGCCAAAACGACTTTATGCGTGAACACATCTGACACCCCCGACCAGAGAAATATAAGGAGAAAATCTCCACGCAATTGATTTAATATAAAATTTTTTAATAAAATTTGCCTGCCGGAAAACAGGAGAAACGGAAGGCAAGGGGCCGCTACAAAAAAATTATATCTATTTGCAGAGCGCACGAGTCCTGCTAAAATCGGGGCAGGAAGTGAAAGTGGCGGGGAAATGCGTAAGCGCCTAAGCTTTCGGGCCAACAACTAATAAAGGCTATCAACAACAGTTCAAACAGCAGCAGCAGCACACACAACAACAACAGCAACGAGAAAGGACAATGGGAAGGAAATCAGGAAAAAGGAAACAGGACGAGAGACGACGTCGCCAGCGCATACGCACTCAAGTGAATATTTTCTCATTTTCTTGCATTTAAGTTTGAGTTCGCTTTGAAGTTTTGACATTTCATAAAGCAGATTTTCAGCGAAACAAATTTCGTTCTTCCTCATTTCGCTTTTATTTTATTTTATTTTCTTCCCATTTTTTGCCTCCCTTTCTTACGTATTTATATATGTGTGTTTTTTCGATCGAAAATCCGGGCAAACAAAAGTAAAAGCGAACGCTCGGCGCACGCAGCAAAAAGGAAAAAAAAATCAGTTGTTTAGTCACCCCTGCGAGCGTGGAAGGTGTGGCCTGCCAAAAAAATAAAACGACCCTCACAGGCCTACCCTCCCAGCGAGGAAGTGAAGAAAAAAAGCACCACCTCTCGGAGTTCTCCGGTGCGTATACTTAATGTGGATGCGGCAGCAGGAGGCGGCTTAAAGTTGGCAAGGCAACATTAAAGGAGCTCGCCGCTCAGTTGGCCCACAAAATTACTTGCTCGTTAGTTGTCCCCCCAAATCCAGGTGCTTTTCCTTCTTCCCAGGTATTTGTATATTCCTCCTTTCGAGTCCTGTCCTGTACTTCTCTCTCTCTCTCAGTGTCTATGTCTCGCTCACTCGTTCAACCCTCGAAGGGAAAAAAAGGTGGGCCTTCTCACGCTAATTTCCAGGCGAACACAAAACTTCTTCCAGTGGAAAGTGCGTGGCATTTCGCGGCCACCGCTCACCAGTGGGCGCCAGTGTATACACTGTAATTTCTCAAGCAGAAGTCGTTAGTTTTAATTTTATGTCAATCTCCCTTTTTTGTTTGTTGATTTAATTTTTATTCTGAGATAAATTTAACTGCCTTGAGGCAAGAATTTATAAAGGATATGAGACTTCTGTTGGGAAAATTATATTTTTAACATTATATTTTAGAAGAAAAGTAGTATATTTTGAATACTTATTATATTCCATACTCAGAATATTTTGTTTTGCATTTACTTTGAATATTCCCTAAAAAAAAGACAAGAGTTCTATATTTCAAAGTTATGGTATTTTTCCTTTAAAAACTGAAAATACCTCTCACCAATTTAATACTCATATTTACACAATAATTACTCGAAAGTGTGTAAAATATCCCAAAATCCCTGCCCCAACTCCTCGGCTTACTCTGTTGTTTGTCTCTAATTATATTTTAATTTGCGCACTCTGCCTGTTATTATTTCTGTGCACGGCAATTGCCTCCAAGTGTTTGCACTTCCCGGCGAACATTTTAATTGCAATTATGCCGGGACCGACAACGAGACTGAGGACAAGGACGAGGACAGTCCTCCAAGGAACGTTCGTCCTTGCCGCAGGGCGTTGTGTTTGGCACGTAGAGGGAGCGGAGTGAAGGGCCGCCCCTTCAATGGACACTAATTATTCCGGCCGGAGTCCGACACCGAGCCCAAGAAATTCGTGTCAAATCAGAGAGACTTCCCTCCGCCTTTCCTTTTTTTTTTTTTGGTAATTACATCTGGGGAATGGAAGGAAATTGAGCGAATGCACAAATTTGGAATTTTAAACAGCGGCCGGGTGAGGTTAAAGAGTGTGTGTGTCCCCAAAGGACTTCCTTCTCGCACTCTGACCCCTTTGTCCCAATCGGGCTTGAGCAGCCGAAATATATATTTTACATTTCCAATTTGCTCGCAACAGGGAAAACAAGTCACGTACGGGCCAGCTCATTTCCTGTGCCATTTTGGGCCCGACAAAGGTGTCAAACGGATGCAGGCAACGTGCCGCGTATGTCCAATGTCCTGCTCCTGCTCCTGCCGGTGGCAAGGACTCTCCTCAGCCTCGACAGAGATCCGGCTGCTTGTAATCAAAGGAAAGCCGCGCCCCAATTTCACCGAACTTTAAACGTTTCTTAATTGTTAAACTGCCACTGGCAAACTCCCCAATTCCATTCATTTCTGTGGGGGGGAAACCGGGCAGGACAGGACGCCCTGAAGGACCAAAGACGAAGGTCTACAATTAAGCCGAAGAAAAAAAATGCCGCCAAAAGACAAGAACAACCGGCGAACGATGAGGAAAAACAGCACAGAGCTGCACCAGGAAAAATATGCTTAATAAATTGGAAAGCCTAATTAATAATTGTGAACAAATAATAATAATTCTATTGTGAAATATATTAAATTCCTATCAATTTTAATACGATATAAACGAAACTTATTAACACTTCATTGTTTTTACAATAAAAAAGAAATATAAATTCAATTTTTAAGGGAAAAAAATAAATACTTATTTACCATTACCTATTGCTATATTATAAAATTATTTATTTCTTTTCAAAGATCTGGCGACTTAAAGAAAGTATTAAGGGTCGATTTTTCAATGTCAGGTTAACTTTTACATTGAGGTAAATTGTTTTTATTTATCTGACTGGAAAATTCTGACTATATTAATAGCTCTAGTTTATGACAATAATGACAAATGATAGGCTGACAATGAAAAATCGGCCCTAAAAACAATCCAAAAATAAACATTAGTTATTTTAACACTGGTTTTTCTCGATTTATTTGTATGAGCGACAGAAAATATTTTAATTAGTCATTTTTATCAAGAAATAAAATGGTTATTTTCAAACCTTAAAAACACTTAATGGCTGCTTATTTAAATTTATAATTCCTTTCCAAGTACCTGTTGTTTCGAGTGTGGAAAATGCTGGCAGCGTCGACCGAGCGCCATGTTAATTAATTTGCCAGGACATCCGCATCCAAGGACGGGAGGCAGCGGTCATGGCAAATACAGGGGACAGACCGCGTGTTTATTTTATGCCGTCGCGCTTAAGTGGTAAGCCCCATTAACAACTGCCTGTCGTTTGCCGGGGAAATAATGGCGTTAGATCATCATCGTCGCCTTAGCCAGCACCAAGACGGGAAAAAACAGGACACTGGAGTCCTGCCGGCCGTCTGTGCGTCATTTGAGCGCTGAAAGCTTTCAGCGTAAATTGTTGGAAATTAAGAAATGCCCCCGTCTCCGCCTCCGCCTCCACCTCGACCACGACACTGTTTTCCTTTCGCTTCCTGCTCATATTTCATGGGTCCTGTTCTCTGTTGTTTTATGGCCGCCATTTGCTGCTCCTGCCCCGCACAGTTTTCCTATTGCTAATGTCCTGGCAACCGCAAATGGCGCCACCCATGTCCTGGCGGCGTGCAGGGGCGGTGTTTTTCTTTAATTTAGTCGGCAAGACGGCTGCCCAGTGGCTTCCTTAGCTTCCGCACAATAATTAGATGTAACGGATATTGTAATTGGTGTTAAATTGCGTCAGAGGCCGTGTTAATGTTTGTCATGCTCGTGGTTTTTCCTAACGCCCGGCGACATTTTCATTTTCCTTCTCATTTTTATTTCTTATTTATTATTATTTTTCTTCTTGGCTGGGAAGAGGACCCTTGGCTTATTTTGTGGGTGGGCTTTATTTGTTTTCCATGGCTGATTGCTTGTTTTATGGTGTATTTAACGACTGCCTGCCACCGAGCACTTTACGCGACAATGTCTGGGGATAAACTAAGTTCTGGCGGCAGCAGCTTCTACCTGAGTCCTGGGAATCCTTTTCGCCTCAATTAGCATGACAATCGACACGGACGCAAGTTCGGAGGCGAACAATGCCAGACAGGAAAGGTAAGAAAGGACCAAGAACCAGTTTCCTGGGGGAAACATGACAGGATATGATTGAATTGAATGTCTACATGGTGATGAAGATTTAAATATGAAAAAAAAAACTATGAAAAAGAGCAGTAGGCGAACTGCGTGTGAAATTATTTTTGGATTGCTTTTGCAAAGGGACTTATTTGTAAGTCTCCAAAAATAGCTTCAGAAAAAAAAAAAAAACGATAATAAAATAGTTAAACTAAATATACATTTTTCTTAGAGATATTATACAGAAAAACATACAACGTAAACTGTTTTACAAAATATAGTATGTTACCTTTTTAAACCTTTTTTAGATACCTTTTCCTATGCAATATATTATTATTATTTTTAAAATCCATAGATTATAAAATAAATTAAAACGCAGCAGTTTAAAGCCCACCTTTTTCACTCAACTTACATAGTAAAGAGTTTACTCCTCGGCCCGCCGCCTACAGTATTTTATGAAATTCAATTTACGGCTGCACCCCAAGGAGCAAAGTTTCTGCTGCTCCGCAGAAGCGGGAAAATTTCTGGGCATAAATCACACAAGATAATTTGCATAAGTTGGCAGGCCAAAACGAAATCAGCGGCAGCTAAAAATGTTTATGGCCTTTTCGCTGGCCACGCCCCCCCCGGAAAAATTCCCTAATCAAATTAGCAACAGTTAACCGGAAGTGCAGAAACCCGCACAGCATTGTTTGCAGCATGTTTATTTTTTGGCCTTTGTTGCAGTTGCAGTTTCGGGTTTTTGGGCGGTGCATTTATTTTGATTTGATTGTTGCCCTCCCATCGGGTTTTCCCCTCCGGCGCTCGAAACATTTTCGCACTTCGCCCATTTGCATTTTCGGATAATTTTGCATTTCGCATTCTGTGTTTTGCATTTGCATTTGAATGTTGCTCGCGTGCGTCGGTTGCATGAATCATTCATGCTCGGGCTTGGGCTCCGTTTGTGTGATGATTCAAGTATCGATTTGCATTGATTTGCATTTGAATTGCAGTTTTTCGACACTTTACAATGGATTATGCTGCAGTGTGATTTATTTATGGCCAGCATTACGTATCAAGTGATTTGGCAATTGTTGCTGCCCATAATGAGGCTTTGTTTTCCATTGTTTTCATCTAACTACGGTCCCTGGCCATTGACACACATACCCATCCGGAGATGACTATATTTTACACCCTGATCTGGCCTTTAAGCGCCGGGGTTTAAAGTGCTTCTCTCCAAGAGCGCCATAAATCATGGCAGAAATTACAAAACAATATGCAGCTCGAAATGCGCTGCCACATTTCAGCTTCTGCTGCGGGTTGTCCTGTCCCCAGTCTTTTTTTTCTCCGGCCCGAGTGCTCGTTTTGGGTCCTGCAAAGTGAGTTGCCGGGCTCAACATATTGCCGGGAACTACAGAAAAATTCCAAACGCATCCGTGGGTTCAGCTCGCCAGCATACTCGCACAATTCCACTAACAAGTGAGCGCTGGAAAAAATGTCTAAAGCCTTTGACTTATATTCGAAGTGTCAAATACCTATGGAAGTTAGTTCTGCTACAAAAACTTAGTCTTCGCTCGGACTTCCACCGAGGTGGTTGGGTCGAAATCTGTACCTTTAATTAAATTTACATTTTAAGCCTAGAGTTTTATATTTTTCTAATAATAAAGTGGTGATTTTTTAATTTTAATACTCTTTTAAAAAGGGGTTTATTGGTTTACAGATTCTAAAACATACAGGTACTATATAATATTTTTTTAAAGACGTAAAATTTATAAAATATATTTCCAGTTCGCCGATATACCCTATCGAGGGTATCTCACAAAAAGGATAGCGGCATGGGAAGCCACGGCAAATCCGTTGAATATTGGGTATGCAAATTAATTTTTTTCTTACCCACGGACCAGTCTCTCTTCCCCTTTATTTTTTGAACCCTGCGCCCTCATGTGATGCTGCGCCAGCATTTTGTTTCAGATCAGCGGTCGCGTCATGTCAGAAAAAAATTGTTGGAGAAAATGGAAAAAAAAGAAGAGATGACAAGAACAGGAAAATAAAATGAAAAAACTGGCAATGCCATAAGGTGGCAACACTTGCTTAAACAAATATGGGCACACTAAAAACTAAAGAGTGCAGCCCTGAAAATTGCTGGAGCTGTCAAATGTCGACAACAAAAAATAAGATGAACATAAAGACCAAAACAAATAAAGTAAGAAAAATGTTTCTATCTTTCTTGGCCTGATGTCAGAGTGGACGCGTGGCGAAGCGTTAATATTTCGCGCTATAAGCCAAGTGAGATGATGGCCGACTCAAGAGCGGAAGCTTTCAGCCAAGTGAGCTGATCGGGCTTTGAAAACGTCCTGTGTGTGACTGAGATTCCAATACACAGGACGTATGAGAACTGCTCTGACATCGGCCCTTCTTACCTACTCGTTTGCCCCTTAATAAATGATTAATTCTAACAGAATGAGCGGCCTAAGTTAGCGGACAAGGCAATGGATAATCTCAATTCGCATTTCTTGAATGATATGATAAGGAAGTTCCGTAATGTTATAGACGATTCGAGGGATGAAGATAACGAAAATAGAACCGTTGAAGATGTTAAAAATAAAAAACTTATTATAAAGTATCCATTTGCCGAGCCAAAAGATAACCACAATGGCAAATTCAAGCGGAGATACGATGATGCTGCTTCTGAAAGTCCGAAGTCAACCAGCTCGCTATCGTCTTATTCAGGCGATTCGACTGATTCCACTTCAGACAGTAAGCACTAATCTAATACGATAGGATTCCGCAGAATTAACCAAGACTATTATCATTCGCTTCAGTCTCGCCCAATGTATGTCCATGGGACCGGCTCAGTGACGATGAGATGGACACGGTGGCGGAGGCGGAGGAAAGGTGGGAAAAGTCTTTAAAATATTTAAAATAATCTTAAAAAGTAAATAGGACGCTTTATTTGCAATTAGCAATGACTACTACCATTCAATGCCGACTCAAGTCGGACCCCTGCCATCGATGCCTATTTACGATAATGACTTAGATGAAATGCCGTTTCCTCGAATAGATCCTAAAGATATTAAAAAAGAAAGGTGGGTTTTCTTCGAAAGCCTATAAAACATCTATAGCTATATTTAGTACTTAAACCATTAACAGGATCGATGAAGAAGAAGAGGTATTCTTTCCGAAACCCATTGAGCCAGATGCTAAGATCGAAGTTCCTCAGAACGATGAAGAATTCAAATATCCATTAGTGATACCCAAAGGAGAGAGAAAAATCAAATATTGGGTAGAAACGGCCCATCAACCCATTGACAGAGGTATAATTCCCGAAGAGGAATACTTGGCTATCTTAAGGGAAATGGAGAAGCCATCTTCCGGTGAGAACCGAAGTGAGGAGTCCGACGTGGAAGACGCCAAGCTCCGGAATGGGTTGGATTTCTACGAGGACAGCATACAGTTTCAGGTGGGGAGCATGGGGAGCAGCAGTCTCTTGGTGGTCAAGGACGACTCTGTGTTCCTGGAGTATGAGCAGAGTGTGAGGCAGCTCCAGAACCTCATAAGGATAGCTCCCAGTTTCCACAGATACGAGATATATCTGCTACTTTATCCCCTGATCGCCATAACCTACCTGCAACTGATGGCCAGCGATAACTTTGCGAGAGCAAGGGCATTCCTGAACCGATATGTGAACCAGCTGGATGACTCCTTCACCTCCAGAATGGGTAAGCTCCTAAATATCTGCAAGCCGGCAGATGTCCCGCACAGGGCCAGGAAGCTGCTGGCCGGCTTCGAGAAGCTGGAGATGCACATGTCCGGGGGAGCCTACAGCCAGCTCGTGCACGACATGAAAAACTGGCCCAGGAAACAGCAGGACAAGGTGCTCACCCATTTCCTCGTTCGGACATACAGCGAGCAGGATGATCCCAAGCAGAAATTTGCCCCGGGACAGCCCCTTCTGGAGTCAATTTTCTGGGGCGCCCCGGAACCACTGCACATGAAAGACTACGCCGCGCGACCCTTGCTGCGGGCACGGCGCCGGAAAAAGAACGAAATGCTTCCGGACAGAAATGTGCATCTGCCGCCGGGCGACAGGATCTACACGCCGACGCCCAAGAGGATGGACCTGCTGCATTGGAAGACCGACGAGCAGAATCGCAAGAAGCTGGATCGGGATACCCTGCCCTCCACGTATTTGTACAATGCTCCGACCGTCGACGAGGTGGTGACCTGTGCCACCTTCTCGGAGGGCATCAGCATGCTGGCCGTGGGCACCCTCAGCTCCGCCGTCCACATCTACTCACTGAAGCCCGCGAAGTTGGTCCAGCTGAAGTCGGCCAACTGGCTGAAGGCCCTGGACACGGGTATGGCGGGCATCGACAGGGGAATGCTGGATCCCACCAAGAAGCTCTCGCGACGCACTCTCCGCGGACACCTGGGTCCCGTCTACGGGTTGTCCTTCAACCCGGAGGGTCGCTTCCTGCTCAGCTGCTCGGAGGACTGCAGTGTGCGGCTGTGGTGCCTCATGTCCTGGAACTGTGTGGTCATATATCCCGGGCACCGCTCACCCGTGTGCTGGGTGACCTACGCCCCCCTGGGATATTACTTTGCCACTGCCTCGGACGATTGTACGGCCAGGATCTGGGTGCAGGACAACAAGAGGCCAACTCGAATCCTCAGGGGGCACCTGGCCGAGCTGGAGGTGTGTTTGTTCCATCCGAATCGCCATTACCTAGCCACAGGATCGGCGGATTCCACAGTCAGGCTGTGGGATATTCTCAAGGGCGCCCAGGTGCGTCTCTTCACCGGCCACAGAGGAACGGTCACCACCCTGTCCTTCTCCCTCTGTGGCCGCCATTTGGTCTCTGGCGGGGATGACAACCTCATCATGATCTGGGACCTGGCCAACGAGAGATTGGTCTGCTTTCTGAGCCATCACAAGGCGAGTATCAACACGATTCGGTTCTGTTTGGACAATAACTTGCTCGTCGTGGGCGGTCAGGACTGTCAGTTGACGATTTGGGACTTTAAAAAGATTATTCAGGACTCCAAGTCGACGAGCAGGACACAGCAGGGCGAGCTAAAGAGTCCAGAGAGCTCGCAGTTGCAGGATTTTCTCATAAAATCCTTCTACAGCAAGGATGTGCCCTTCTATAAGATTCGCTTCACCCGTCGCAATCTTTTACTAGCCTTTTGTGTAGCTCCCCGAGAGCCTCAAGGTGACGAGAAAAAAGCCAAAGAAAGACAGTTAAGAAAGGAGCAGAGAGGGGAGAATATGGGCGAGTGGTTTGAGTTCCTTGACTTGATCAAGACGAAGGCTATTGTGAGTGATTAGAATAGATAGAATAATAAATATGCCAATATAGTTGTTAAGTAGTTAATTGTTGATTTAATAAAGAGTTTTTATTTAAAGACCTAAAGAAAGTGATTTTTCGCAGAAACAAAATATATATAGATGTTAAAATGTAAAGCAAATTAGATGATTAAAAACAATTTTATACAAAACTTATTTAATTAACATTTATTCCTTAAAAGTAACCACTATTTTCCTACGTGCACGCCTGGGCCCAGGTTATTATTTATGGAAAAATATTGGGGATAAACATTTCGCATGACAAATATACAAGATTTTCCTAAACTGAGACAAACCCCCCGGGCGAAGCACCAAGATGCAGTAACAACAATTTGACAGTTTCCTAAAAAACTGGTCAGGCCACGTGTACAGCTGCCCACGACTCCTCACACCCTCCTGCTCGTCCTGCTCGTCCAGGGGTCCTTCACAATTTACAAAAGGCGTGCAAAATTTATAGAGGCACGCATTAAAAAATCCGCCCGGCACGCTCGACTAACTGCGTCCAAACGCCCACGGCGCTGGCAGGAGAGTTTCGAATTGGTCCCGGCCGACCGCAGTCCGGAGTCCGGAGTCCTGTCCCGGATCTTCCCATCCCCCTAAACTCGGGAATAAGCGACAGGACAATATATTTACGCAACTTCTTATGCTGCTACTGCTCCTGGTGGTTGTTGTTCTTGCCGGGCTTCGAAAACAGAACTCAAGTGCTGTCGTTGTCCTTGCTGCTCCCTGCCCCAATCTCCGTGGCATCCTGGCCACTGCAGCATCTTGCGTCTCGTTTGTAGCAGTTATCTTGTGGGTCCTGCTGCGCGAAATGAAATTGTTTACTCCACTGTCATATGCACGTGAGCCAGGCATATCCTTAGCTACACCGAGCCCAAATCTAGAAAGAGTGGAAAATATGTAAGAAATATTTTTATTAAAGAGATAATATTTCTTAAGCTGTATAACTCAATTTATAATTTATTCTTTAATCTTAAGGAACCGAAAATATTTAAAATACTCAGAATATTATTTTGAAACTTAATAAAAAGGTTGAAAAATATAATTTTAGATTTTTGTAAATGTTTAAACCTTAAAAAATATTTCAGAAAATTCAAAGTAATTAAATTTATTAAATATAAAGCATAGAAAATATTCTCCCTGTATCCTTGCGGCTGCTTCCTGGGCGGCTATCAAAAAATGAGAATTCTTTCGCTTCGTTTTCTTTTCCTTTGCTGTTATTTTTGGGGGAAAATTCAACGTAATAATTCTTTTCCGCCTGGATAAGGCGAGGGGGCTGGCAGTACAGTCCGTTTCTGCCCCGTAATTGTGCGCAATTTTTGCCAGGACATGTTTTCTGTTTGCCTCTGTCTTTATATCTTTCTTTATCTTCGGCGCAGCGCCATTTTCTTTTTTTAGCCCTCCCCTCCACACATGCCACACACACATCTACACACACATATACACACACATTTACACACATGTCCACTGTCCTGGCTGGATGAAACTCCCCCCGAAACAAAAAACGCCTTCTTTTATTCGACCATTATTCATGAGGCTTATTAAGGGACTAAGAAAAAATAAACATCACAGTCCATTTAACCGATTTCGAGGCGGAGGAGTGGAAGGCAAAGCCCCGAGCCGGGCAGAGCAGCGCATAAAATAAATATTTATAATCATAACAATGTCCTCTGACTGGTTTCAGACCAATCTCAGCCTGATGATGAGCAAACAAACTCAAACGGAGAGCGGTTTAAATTTGCCAAAAACTCAGGGAAAATAATACTTTAATCGGAGAAAAAAAGGTGGAAAATAAGGAAAAGTATTTAAGGTTTGTTATTAATTATAAATACATTTTTAATACAATTATAAGATAGCTAAATTCTGGATTATGGATTCTGTTTTCTAATTATTTTCTTTTAATAAACAAATTGCCTACTTGAAATATTTCTATTGGCAATAGCTTGCAGCACCCATATCCCGGTTAACCCCTTCCCAAATCCCCTTGAATAAATTTAATTTGAAATCGTTGCATCTTTTTTTTGTATGGCGAATTATGAGTCGGAAAGCAGGAGCAGGAGCAGGAGCAACCCTCGTTGCACTCATTAAACTTAAACCGCGTATTAGCAGGCCGTAAATACAGGATGTGTGTGCGTTTGGAGTCGGTACTTAAATATGATAAATGCCGCGTATTGTATTACAATTGGATTTAGGGCAGCGCCAAAGACAATAAATTAAAAAAGGACACACACCGATAATTGCGCTCAGCAGTGAGTGTGTGCCGCCAAAAAGCACTATGGCCCAAAACCCATAATTATGGTACTACGAGCGCATGTATGTATGAGGGTCCCATCCGAACTTTGCCAAATTTATACAAATTCCAGCCAAAAGTCCGGTAGTCCGCTTCGATTGGGAAGTGCTGCCAGTGGAACGTGTTTCCAGAGCAATTACCCCGCCATCCGCAGTCCGCCATCCGCGATCTGACCACTCCGCATTATTATGGCCAACGTGGCCCCGCAATTATGTCGTCCAATTAATATCAACGCAGCGGGAGTTGAGAGCCAGCCGGGTCCAGGTCCAGAGCGGAGCAACTGCATTTTATGCATAAGCTATTTATGAAATTTATTGTCTTAAATGGCCAACGGTAGTCGCCGGACGAATCTTAATGTCCAGCCACTTGACGGCGGACCACCCGTGGCAGTATGTAAGAGCACTTGGCGAAAATAAGGGTCTTAAAGGGTATGTTTAAAATTCTTCATTAAATAAATAATAGATCAATAAATGGCAATGAAAATATATAGAAGAAAGACCAATGTAATACACAAAATTCAGAAAAAAAATGGTACTTCCCAAAACCAAATTAATATTAAATAAAATTCTTGAATAAATGAGTTGAGGACCCTTTTGGGCAGTGTCTGCCCTGCACAGGCTCCGTCGATTTCGATTCGCTTCGCTGTAAAACTACTTGGGATCCAAACATCCATCAAGCTGTCAATATGGCAATATGCAATTGCAGCTCGCTGGCCGGCAAAAGGTGTCCGGACTGGCTTGCATAATTACGCGAGAAACTGCGGGCCAAATGCAGCTAAATTTATTATAATTTCCACACTTTCGGGCATTGGCAAGATCACGTTTGTGTCAGTGGCAGTGCCATTGATAGACATGGCCCGAATGGCAGCTGCGCTGTCAAAAGGCCTGAAGCAGGACACCGAAAGGACCTGCCTGGCCTTTTAATTAACAATAAAGTTGAAATTTTTATTACGCAAATGCAAGACGGGATTAAAAGTGGCTCCGGCGACGACGACGACTAGTTTTCGACCGAAAATTATGGCTGGCAGGCGTTGTGGCAAATGTCCCGAACCTGCTCCTAGTTGCCCTCGTGAGTTTATTAAATTACGCATTCCGCTCGTTTCGCACACAATGAATCTGCAGCTGCAACTGCAACTCAGAAGATCCCGATCCAGGATAAGCTAGGATATAGGCCTCGTCTGCGTCTGCGGCTTTTGTGGCGGCCACTTATCGCACATGGACTGTCCGGGGTCCTGCGAGTTCCCCCGACTAATTGAATTTGCCAGTCGTCGCAGCCAAAGTGCATACTCACGTACTTCATCTTATTAACATGTTGGGGCTCACATTGTAATTCATATTTATTTTTAAAATGTATTAAATTACACATAAAAGCCCCATGAAAAGGGGCCCTCGGGGTGTCAATGGCGACACGCTGATGGATTACAGGCAAATTACGTGGCCTTTTCGGACACATTGATGCACTTTTAATGAATTTAATGGTCCCCTCTTTACAGTCCTTTCGAAAAAGCGAAGAAGCGCGTTGAAAGGATCTCGCCGATCTCCTTTCACAAACGAAAGCTGCTTAACGAGATGTTAAGATACCAAATTGTCGGTCGGCTTAACTTAATTTTACTTGCGAATATGTACTTTAAATTTGAATTGAAGAAAGGTGGTTATGTTAGCGATAACCAGTTGGGGAATTAATTATATAAATAAATATTGAAGCTTACATACCTTTCATAAGGTAAACAAAAAGCTAAACTTACAACAGCTCAAGACACTAAATTCAAGTTAATTCCAGTCTCTCAGTAGAGGCAAATGACAACCTCCAACTTGAAATATAATACCCAAGAAAAGCAGGCTTTCTGCCTTCATTAGAATTTCAATTTTCCAACTCCAAAACATGATCATTAAAAGTGATAGATTCTAGCTCTTAACTCCCTGGAAGTACACCCAACTTAGGGCCGGCCGACAATTTGAAAATGCATTTTGCATTAACTTAATTATTTTCCATTCCAACCCAGAAGCGACACCGGAACAGGTATCCCCGTTTTATGTTCCGTTTATTACCGGGTCGCACGCACTTGTCGAGTTGTGCTTTCGGGCACCCAGATAGTGGTCGCTGATAAGGTCCCAGATCCCAGAGCCCAGATCCCCGATCCCCGATCCCAGGCAGTATCTGCACTATGATAGCAGTGTTGGCCACAATGTTGCATGCAACTGTCAGTGGTTGCTAGCTCCTAATTATGGGCGGGCTATCGCTCATCAAATATGTATGGCAGAAGTGGGAGATATACGACTGGAAATCATGAAACCGGCGGACTCCTCCTTCCGCAATTAGCACTTTGTATGCGCCATTGGTTAAAATTATTTACTCTTTTTTTTTTTTAAGAAATTTATTAGCCATAATAAATTTTCCAAGAAACCCAACACGAGGTGAAGTTCACCTGAGCAACTTTCAGCTGTGTCTCTTTTGGCGACGAAACAAATCGATATGCGGCCCGGCCCGGCCCGGCCACATCCTCAGGCTCAGGCTCGCATCCGTGTATCCTCGCATCCTCCTGCCCATTTCCACTCCCATCTCCGGGACTCGCAAGCTCCGATAGCATGACGACATGGCAGGGCGCACAGGAAACCGAGCATGGGCCATGCGACGAATAATGCCAGACGCGACACTGTACAGTGAACCCTGCCCAGGACCACCCACTGCCCACACACACACACCCACTGGAAGCGTTCTGCTGACTGGCAACGTTAAAACCTGTAAATCTTCATAGAGCGAGCTGCGTGTGTTGCCCTGCAATGTTTCCCTGAAGTGAAAAAGGCAGTTCTGGGAAAAGTCAGTGCGATTCAGAGGGTTCTAAATATATCCCTTATTCTATGGAACTTTTCAATAAGAAACTTATTTTTTAGGATTTATAAATATTTATTAAACTTAAAATAAAACATATTAAATTAATTTTTTATATATAGTATCGTAAAGTGCATTTAAATTCTATTTCTTACTGTGATTTTCCTTAAAGTAGGGACAGTCCTTTACCTTTATTTCCAGATAAGTGTATCTAGTTTTCGTTAAAGTTTCCCTAAAGTTTCCTCCTTGTTTTCCCTGGCAGACAACATCGGCGCTCTGGTTGCGTGGACGATGAGGGTTTATTTCATGCTTACTTTGGCTTTCTTGCAGCCCTCCCGGCACGCTAAGCCCCGATCCGCCAAACAACCACCTCCGCCAGCCCCACATCCCATTTTCCGACCCAGGCCACCTCCATTTTCGCTCTGGTTTGCTACTTTTGCACATTCTTTTCAATTTCAACGGGGAAAAAAAAAAGAAATAGGAAAAAGGGAAAAGGAGGGCG
The DNA here is from genome assembly GCA_008042535.1 of Drosophila tani. Taxonomy (NCBI): domain Eukaryota; kingdom Metazoa; phylum Arthropoda; class Insecta; order Diptera; family Drosophilidae; genus Drosophila; species Drosophila tani. The sequence goes on along the minus strand of VNJO01003638.1, from coordinate 65,642 downwards.
GCTCACTTGGGTTGGCTCAACTCTGACTTGGCTGAGGCATTTTCTTTTGCAAAACTTTTGCAATTTTCTATTAAAGCAATACACACATGCATGTGGCGCGCTGGTGGTGGATTTGTGTCTGTATCCTGGCCGGGGTTTTTCCTATTTTCCATATAAAATGGAAAATTTTCTTTATGTGGCCTTTGTTAGTTTTTCCACCCATGCGAACCCGCTCCCTTCGCTCAGCCATCTAATTCGCATTCGCATTTATTCAGCATTTATTCTGCAAATGTATTTACAAGCCGAACTCTGTTTCGGGGCGACGGCCATGTTTGTTCGCTCGAAACCTCAAAACTTTGCACGCATTTTCCCCAAATTGCGTGGCATTTTCTTCATCATCTTCTTGCCCGAAACTTTTTGCCTTTGAAAGAGCCTTGAATAGTTTTTCCCCCTGCCGGTTTCTGTGGCATTTGCTTTTAGCTGATGGTTTTGTACTCTCTTTAAATTTTAAATTTTAAATTCGCAAGGCTGTGGCTCATGGGGCGTATGCTTAATCAGGCAGCGTGTCCAAAGCTCGTTCATGCCTCAATGATGACATAAGCTTAACACTTGAGCGCCACACGCAGCGAAGAAGGAGCTGCTGGGGGTTAATAGTCGCGTGGTTCGGTTCAGAATGGGAACCATGGAGAGCTTGGCTATATTTATTTATTTTATTCCGTTGTATAAATCTGTGTTATTTCCCCAGGAGGCATACACTTCATTGAATCTGCATGTGCATGTGGAATATAGTGATTATCATATAAAATATCCTTTAAAATGTGTATGAGACTCCTTTAAAAACATTTTAAAAATCTTAGTAAATAAAATTCCATATAAAAGAAAGGTACTTACACTTCCTTACTTAAATCCAATCCCGTTCTATATCTATCCATCGATTTACCCCTCCTATAGCTAAACCAAAAATCCTCTTTATTTTCCCATCAGCTATTTTCTTTGTCTTTACTTGCCATGAAATTTCCGTTGGCCATTCCGTTTTCTCTTTTTTTTTTTCTTGGTGGACCATCAACATTTAGGGCAAACAGGTGGACCGTAGGACATTGTAGAGCCCCGAAATGGCAATGGGGAGGAGCAGGACGACTGGCAGCAGGACTCTAATGTGCTCGTGTCCATGCCACCGACCGGCAGCGCTGCTCCGAGCCATTTTCTATTTTTATGTGCGCACAAACTGTAAAAACAGGAGCGGGAGCCCTGGGTGCCGCCTCGCAAACTGATGATGAGGATGGAGGACGCCATAAAACGGCGCAGTCCTGCCACGGTGGCCATAACAACGTGGCCAGGAACAGCACCAGACCAGAACCTGGAACCAGAGACAGCAGAACGACCAAGTTAACTGCATTTTAACGCGCATTTCAATTTGGAACGGATATAATTTATAGACGACTGACTGGCGTTCCCCGCTTATGAGTTCCAAGCCCCGAGTTTGCCTCAAAATTGAACCTTGCGCTTGAGCAGGTCCTGCAACGCCCCCTTTCCCTGGGAGGCCTCCTGCATCTGGCCGGCATATTTATCTAGATTTTGTTTTGGCCCCGCAAACGCCTCCACTAACGTTGTTAATGTGCAAAATTTAATAATCAAGTATTACGAGGTGGCCACAGCGACGGTTAAAGAGTTTACTGCCAATGAAAATTCATGGAAAAAGTACGGAAAATGCAATGGTTATAAATAATTATGTTTTTAGTAACTTTACATTAACCTATCTTAGTTGAATTTATTTTTTTAAAAGTATATATCCAGAATATACATTTAAAATATCTCTATTTACTTATCTAGAATATATTTTACTGTGTTCTTCGTAAAATGTTTTCCCCGAACTCTCTCAACTTCCTTTTCTGCGTTAAAGTGCTTCCTTCAACTATTTTCTTGCCAAATTTTTGTCTATGACTGCAAGTGACTGCCCGTCTGTCCTTGGGTCCTTCTGTCCATCAGACTTGCCACTCGTTTTGGTCCTTCTGGTCCTCCCCTTCCTCTTATCCTGCTGATGCTGAACTTTCTGTGAGCTTTTCTTTTTCGGCTGTCCCGTCCAGCAGCGACGTGAAATTTTTCCACTCTTTTGCAGCCACTGTCTGCGTGCTTAAATTGAACAATAACCCTAAGTTGTCGTCCTCGTAATAATATTTTCTGTACCCTCCAATGTTGATTTCTCATGCGTCTGCCATCCAGCCATCCTCCCTCTCTTTCCGCGGAGCTCTGGCTGTCTCTTTTTCGGCGTACCTTTCTTATTCACTCTGAACAACAGCGAAAATCGCAAAGCAATCAAATAAAATTTGAATAAAAGATTTTTGTCTGCCGTTGATTTGCGAAAATGTCGGAGAGGAAAATTGGGGGGAGCGTGGTAACAACCGAAAATGGTGGGCGGAAACTTGTGAGATTTCCTGGGGAAATACGCACATATAGGATAGGCAGGGAAGAAAGTACAAGAAAATCTGTGTAAGGAGGCAAATGTGAGTACAGTTTTGGTTAAGTTCAGGCTGAGGTAGAAAAATGAAGAAAAATACTCTGTGAACAAGGATGGGATCTTGAAATTGAAAACGTTTCGAGTGGCTAAGATTGATAGAGGGTAAAAAATAAAAGAGAACAAAAGTTTCAATTTAAATATGAAAATGCAAAAATTGCGGGGGTTGCATATGCAAATTTCCTTCAGGAATAATAAGTTTACATGATTAAAGTAACTTAGATTAACTAAGATTATTACCTTACAATTCCAGGACTAATTTTTATCTACGAAATTATTCAACAAATATTACTGGATAATTTGTGGCTTAAACAAAAAAATAATTTATAAACAAATCAAATCTATTTAAGAGCTGGGAAATGCATTCAAAATACTATGTTATTCAATAATTTCTTTCTTACTAAACCCTTTTATCCCCCTTTAAACCAGTTGAACATTCATTAAATTCCTGAAAAAAAGGACCAACTGCTCATCAACCCAATGGCCATGACCCTGACCCGACACTCTAAATTTATGTCGACATTGACCTTGACCAAAATACGGGAAATGCAAATTAGTGGAACCCAGAGACGACCCAGACCCAGACCCAGACCGAGACCCAAACAAAATAAAAACAAAAACTCATTATAAAGCTTTGGACAAACTCAAAAACTCACCCACCACCGCCTCTAACTTAATTTCATACCGAATTACACCCACAACGATGACGTCACCAAGGAAGCCGGGGCAAAAACCTAATTAGCCACTTTTGCCTTGTCCTTGCTATCATTTTCACTGTCACGAGCGGAAAAACGTGGAGCGAAGGAGATCTGGAGAAAAAGACAGTAGGGCGGGAAAACCACCCACCATGCCGCGAAGGTCGAAAGTGGCAAAGATGAAAAAAACACAGACAGAAAATTATATTTATGGCTTTAACTAAAATTAGCAATGAATGTAGTTGGGTTTGGGAGAAACTCAATGATGTTTGTTGCAAAGGTTTTAAATATACTGGAAAGAACAGAACACCAGAGGAGGTTAATAAAATAACTTTTTAAAAACACTAATTTCTTGATTAAAAGTGTTTACATTTGAATAAATTATTAATAATAAATGTTTGTAAAATAATTGAATTTTAAGTAATAAGTAACGTATTATTTATGAAAACTATCTTAAACTATAAAAATGTAACAATTATGATTAAAAATATTAAAAATTTAACTAATAGAATACCTTTTTTTTATTATTATTACTATTTTGTTTAACTTAAAAACATGTTTTTTAATTTTACAATATAAGCCATCATTTGATTCCAATTTCTTTCTGTGTTTATGAAGAAACGAAAACTGTCGCATTAAGAGACCCAAGAAGGAGAAAGCAGAAAAAAGTTTATTAACGCCCGGGAAAATATTTAAGAAAAATATTCCTTCTTTTCACTGGGAAAGGGGCGTGAAAAAGGGGGAGTGGCTGGCTGTTTCTGGCGGCAGGTGGCTCCCGCCTGACCTCGTTACGAAAGTGTTGCCGCTGCTGACCGCAAATTGAAGACGGGGTCAAAGTTCGCAGGCGCTAATGCAATTAACACTCTCTCGGAAAATTCTCACTCTCTCGCTGTCAGTTTTTCCCACTCTCTCTTTCTCTCTCTCTCTGTCTCTCTATCTCTCTTGCTCTTCAAGTAAGTGGAGCAAATTGCCGTCACTTGTAGCAGGCTCTCAGCAATTACAGGCCGAGTTTTTAATTAATTTAACTGAGCAAACAGTGGGCGTGGCCCCAAAGTTTTACACCGCCTGTGTGTGTGTGTGTATTGTTTGGGTAGCTGTGTGTGTGTCCTTGATGTCGGTGTAAAAGGGCATCGCGTTGGCTGCCAAAAAGGAAAGCGGCGAACAGAAATGACGAGCGAGCTGACTTTGAGGGAAGAATAAGGAATTCATTTGCGTTTGCTGGTTCAGGGGAATGGGAAATGGGAAATGGAGGGCTAAGTACTCAACAATGGCTTCAAGGGGTTAAATGGGGCTTAAAAGGAATTAAGTGAGAGAAAGCAAGAATGTTAAGGGTCTAATTACTGTGCTTATTTAACAAAAAATATCATTCAAGCTTAAAATAATTTATAGAAATTAATATTCACAAAAGGAATTTAATTAAAAATATATAAACATTATTATAAATTTTATTTTTATTATTCTTCTATTTGCAGTGCCTAGTTAAATTATTATTCAAACTAAAAATAATTTAAAAAAATTAAAATTCACAAAACAAATTTAATTAAAAATATATTAAATATATATTCTGCATTGTTTTGAATTTTATTTTTATTATTTTTATATTTCCAGTGCCTAGTCAAGTACATTTTCATCGGAACCTTTTCTGTTCCAGCTTCAATAAATTCCCCAACTTCCTCCCTACTTTCTCCATACTTCCTCTGGACTTTCTCTGCTCTCCCCTTTCCTATAGACTCCCGGGTGTCAGTGGCTGCCACGCAGTTCATTTTGCGGCGCGCAAAGTTTAAATTTAAAAGCCGTGGAAGTTGCAACTTGCGGTGGCCAGTGGAAATCAGCGTAACACAAAAACACCAAATGATTCGCTAACTTTGCACCGTTTTCCCCCTGCTTTTCTCTTCCAGTTCACTTGGCTTGCTTTTCTTTTTAGCGTGTTATTTTTCCCTCTTTTTTTCTAACCATTTTTATTGTTTTAAGCTGTCGCAGCGTGAAAACTTTGGCCAGGAAAAACTTTTGCCGCGGGCCTGTCAATGCAGGCGCCTGAATATTTATAGACTGCAGTGGCACCTTCCATATCTAAGGTGCGAAGCATCAACAGCATCCAGGAGCTAGCAGGAGCAGGAGCAGCTGTCTTGACTCTGTAAGCGGCATAAAATTTTCACACGCCGCCTGAAAATTTGCATAGGGAAACCGAAACGATGGAACCCTTTCCCTATTGTTGTTCAAAATGTATTTTTCTAACCGGGCGACAGAGAATTATATGGAAATTATGCAAATGCAGTCGAGGGATATCGAGGACGATATCCTCGCCGGGAGATGGATTTAAGGGACACAAACACCCAGGCAGCTACTGGGCTTAATTGCAACGTTCGGAGAGGCATCAGCGCCAGCATCCTTTGTTCACTTTTGCAACAGGACATCGGTTTTGTTTGCCTTTGTTGTGGCCCCGAGCCTCCTGCGTCCTCGTTTTTGTGCCAATCGATTGGCAATTGGCAATAATCAATGGCATAAGTGCTAATTTGCATTGTCAGTTTGCCAGCCTGCCAAAGGGATTGCCGTTTTCCATTCTCAATTTTCCATTTTAATTGTGCCCTGCAATTGACTCTCATGAATCGTAATTACGTGTTACATTGAGCCAGTCAAGTGGCGGATTATTACGGGGTTGCAATGGATCCTGTTTGCCTTGAAATCGATGCCAATTCTAGAACACTTCATAAAAAACCAATAAGGGAGATAATTAAGGCTTAAGTGATGGGGGGAATGATGAGAAAATATGAAGATATTAAATACTAAATATTTAGAAAGTAACTTAATATTTCTATACAATGTAAGGCCATAAACAATTTCTTCTCCAAACTCCTACCTACCTTAGTCTAGGTAAAAACCACAAATAATTAACCTAGAGTACTTGGGCTGCCCCGATTAAGATTTCCATCACTACTCAGTGTCAGAGGCTGAAATGCAACCTGCACTTTCGAGCCAAAATCAATTTCAGGCACCATAAAACTTGCCTCGAAAGTTATCCGTAATTGAAAAGAAACAAAGGCGCATCGGTTTCAGTCGGTTTTGCTGCTGGCTGACTTCGGGCTCAATTAGCAGCCCATAAAGTGGGAGCTGAAAATTAACTACTGAATTCCGAATACCGAAATGCTTTAAGCTGCTGTCAGGGAACGGGAGCAGGAACGAGAACGCGACGCGGCAAACGGTAGCGCCTTGCAATTAACCGGGCTAATTAAGTCGCACCCATGAATAGGAGCCGAAAACGTGGCTTATAATGAGCCAATTTGCATGTTTAAGAGCGCATTAAGAGCTAAGCAAAAAACGCGATTCGGCTAAGCAGCCAAGCTTAAAACGGGGCCAGCCAAAGATCGCCTTTGTTTGATGTGCATTCGATAAGAGTCGTCAAGGGGAGGCGACATCCCAAGAAAAAAAGAGAACAACTTACTTTACTGTCGAGAAATTAATTAATAAAATTGGCAACAGATTCACTCCTTTTTTAGGTTAATATAAACAAGATATTTCGACTTCTTTGAATAATTTCAGGCCAAGGGAAAGACCTCACTTGAAAAAGCCTAAGTAACTTTGTAGGTAAGGTAAAGTTAACTTTGATAATTTCCCAGACTTTACTTCTTAAACTTTTGCTTTAAATTAAGAATTTTTTAAAGGAATAAGTAGCTTATTTTTCCCAGTGGCTGGCCTATAAATATCCTTACTCGGCCATGTCAAAACACTCGTTCACATGTGACCGGCACCCATGTCCGGGCCACAAACTTTGTTTCACATGCACATTTCTTGGCAAAGCAAAAACAGTTTAGGGAAAAAATGGATGAATAAATAGAGGGGAAGGGGCAGTGGCACTGCAGTTGGCAGTCACATTTTGGCCCATTGGCCATTTGGCCATTTGGGCAACCATTTGTCTGCGGCAGACAGCGATGACGATCCGAATGACGACGGGGCGTGCATTTTGTTTACATTTGCTGGTTCAAAAAAACAAAAAAGAAACCCCAAGCGAAAGACCCGAATTTTTTCCTCCACTTTTGGTAGCAAGCTTATGATTAATTGCCCCTTGCAGGCGCCGGTCCAACCTCCGCGAAAATACGAAAAAGTAACCATTTGAACCCAGGAAGGTGCAGAGACAGTGGCAGCGACACTAAAACCTCACTTGTTAATGCCAAAAAATTAACGCAAATTATTTCAACGCACGCTGCAAATGATGGCCAAAAGATAATTTCGAAGGGGCGTAACGAGAGACAAGTGAAAACGAGGGGAGCGGAGTCCGGTCTTTAGACGGTAATTAAAATTGATGTGAGCCCATTTGAAATGGGAACCAGAGAGGGAACAAAATAAGTAGATTGAAATTGGAAACCAAGTCGATAATGGTTGAAGGTAATGGGAATAGGAGGAGCATCATTGGCATAAAAAATTAAATACTATTTGGTCTTAAGTCTTTAATTAAATTCCACTTAAAGCAAATGAATCAAGTGAGGCTCGCCTTAAGAGCTATAATTATAATTTGTTAGGAAAGTAAATAAATTTAATTGCTTGGATATTACACCAAGACTTTAAAATATTTCATTAATTGCCATATATTAATTTTAAAGGCGTAAAATATTTTTTTTATGCTCAAAAAACATAAGGACTAATTTGTACCGAATTGAAAATATATTATTGCTTAAAAGTAAACCCTTAAGCTTCCCCAAAACCCTTCAACTACTCCCAATTACATTAATTGATTGCTCTTCACTCGCAGCTCTTCAAATACCAATTTCTTTCTCATTTTCGCATTTTAATTAATTTGCGGACTGACACCAGCTGGATTCTTATTACATTTCGAACAATATTTACCCAGCAGAGCCTCATATCCGCGTTGCGTAACTGGTTTTTTATTGAATTGCATTTTGTAGCTTATTGACTCGTTTATTGGCTCCATTCAGCTTCGGATACTTGGACGCGGGGCCACTTCAGATCCGATCAGAGCCATTGTGGCCATTCTCAATGGACGCCCACTTCAGCCCGGCAAGTTGGTTACTAATTTTTTGCAATTGTATCTCTATCCACGGGATCTAGCCGTATCCGTATCCGTATCCATCCAGGCATCCACTTGTAATTGTATCTATGCGAAGGCAACAGCGGCGGCGGCATCAGCGTTTCAATAAACCGCACTAATGAAGCCCATTCAAAGTGCAATGATGTTACCTATGCACTCCCCGGAAAATCCCCTTCGGCGGCCGGCGAGGAGCTTTCCCTTTGGGAGTTTTCCGCTTGGCGTCGATTTTAATGGGCGCGAATATTAATGACATTTCCATTGCATTTGGCAGCGACGAAGAAGAATCCGCAACCAGAAATCTCTTGTCAGCATAATTACGGGCTATATGGAGTCCTCGCGGTGCCCTTCCCTTTGCCATTGAATGTCTAGGACTATCTACGCGGCCCTGTCTTTCTTTGTAGCTTTCTTTTTTTCATGCATTTTTGTGTGGTTTCATTATATCTGGCTGTATTTTTTTTATTTGGTTTATTATTCGGTATATTTTCCATATGCGCTTAGGCCAAAGTAAATATGGCTACACTCGGGAAATTGTAGAGAAGGAAATTTAGTTTAGGCTTAGTAAGTTTAAGGTTTAAGTATAAAGGAAATTTTATAAATAATTTGTTCTTACTCATAAAATAATATCAAGTTATTTAAATGGTAATTAATGTAGTAAATAATTTATTTTCATATTACAAACTCACCATTTATAATAAACAAGAATTTGAGGAGTAATTTAATTAGGAAATGCAAGCCAATTAAAGCCTCCCTCCCACTCTTAGACCTCACGATTAGTAAGCCATAAATAACCCTTTAAGCAACCCGAATATTTTAATATTAATTAACTAACTGGCATGACTTTCTGCAAATTCTCAGGCTAAGTTCTCTATTAATCGCGGAATGGCAATGCATGGCAGCATGGCAGCTGGGGGCGTGGCAGTGTGGCGGCGGCCATGCGAAGTACATTTCTTATTCACTTGATCCCCTGAATTGCGCGCCAAAGTTAAAGTGCAGCTGTGGCAGTGGCAGTGGCAGTGGAAGTTGCTTCTGTTTCTCGTTCTGGCGCTGGCCCGGGCTCTCTGTGTTGCATGCCTCAATGCATTTCCACTTGCCGAGCAGCCAACCAAGAGCTCGAGGGGCACAGCCGCGAAAATGGAGTCGGGCGATGCCTTCAAGTACGAGAATTATTTTCGCTTTTCTTTCTTTCCATGTTGCCATAATTGCGTCCCTGCAATTCTTTCATCAAAGTGCGCCTCATCAGCGAGAAAAATAAAAATAAAAAAATACGGAAATACAACTCGCAAAAAATCCAACCCGCCCATCTTCTATCTATCCCCGCCCGAGTCTCGGCGCTTTTCGCGCGGTAATTAAAGCAAACTGCGAATTTTTTTCGGCGCTTTTCAGAGCTGTAATTAAAAATGGCAAAAGTTTTGTTTTTGTTTTCATCGCTTTTGTTGCATGCAACATGGGAAAAAACCGCGTCAAAAGCAACGGAAATGCAATGGAACGGACCCACCATTTTTCGCCTTTTCCCCTTTTCCAGCCTCTGCCTTGGTTTTTCCACTCCTCGCTCTGTTTTTGTGTGCATTTCAGTTTTTATTTTCCCTGGCATTGATATGGCAAAAGTTGCACTGGGATTGCCGTTGTTTCGGGGCCCTGGGTCTCTGCCTGGGTCTGGGTCTGGGCAGTTATGACCGCAAAATCAGCTTAAAGTTGTACAGCTTGATGGAGCTGAAAAAGCCAGCGAACTGTAAGTTTTTATGTTTTGCGGAAGCTGGGGCAGCTAAGAGGGTTTTCCAGGAAATTACTGAGACTCTTTATGGAATATTTAAGCAATAAACTATGGGAGATAATTAGAGTGTGGAGTTTTTCTTTGATTACTAAGATCGGGTTAAAGATACAATTGTGTAGAGAATTCATTTTAGGAAATTATTAATTCAAATAAATTGTAAGGCGAATATACAATAATTATAAAATATTTAATTAAAAGGCAAACGCTAAAATAATACTTTACTTTAATTTATTTTTAAGAAGTCTGCTCAATATTTTTTATTTCAGCCTTTAAAACGTAATCAAACTTCTTGGACAATTAACCCTTTCATTATTTACATCCAATCAGTTTTCTGCTGACAGTTCCCACCTCTCAAAAGAAAGAAACCGAACTGTCAATCAGGGATTGAAGACGGGGGAAAAATCAAGTCAACTAACCATAAATACGCTTTGGCCGAAATACAAATTAAATTAAGCAACGAGACAAAAGGCAGACTTGCAGCAATTTACAGAAAAACTGCCAACAAATCAAATTGCCATAAAACCAGGGGCCAAGACGCGACACACGAGGCGATCTGACAGTGCTGGCCAATTCCCGGGTTGACAATTGCGGTGGCGGTGGCGGTGGTGCTGGCTGAGTAAATAATTTCGTCTTGGCCATAAAAAGGCTGTCAACGTGGGGAGTTGGAGAGGCTGAGACGCGGTGGGCTGTGAGGGGGTTAAGCGGGGTTTCCGAGGGGCTGTCGCGGGTAGGAACAGGGCAGTGGAGCAGGCCTGTCAATTGCCGGGAGATTGATGCCCCTGGATAATAGCGACGCGAACAATTTGCAGACGACAACACGCCGCGGACTGAGAAGACAAAGATGGAGCTTTTTGGCCTGACAAAAAAATAAAGAAGAAAAGGAAGGATAACTTCAGAGATCGAAGGTGGAAATACTCTTTAAGGATTGGTATTACTGTGAGGTTTTAAGGAGGCTTAATTTGTTTATATTTGATTATATTGAAAGAATATATTTAAATTGTCTTAAGAGCACTTTCCTATCAATTTTATTCTATAATAATTATTGAAAGAGATATCCATTACATTACAATACTTTAATAAAACCTATAAAACCCCTCGAAAGTGTATACAAAAATAACAGAGACAGATGGAGACTGCTTGAGAGAGACACTGACACCGACAGAGACTTCTCTTTGAGCTGAAATCTCCAGCGGTGGTCCGCGGCGACAACTGAATGACAACTCTTTAGGCCGTCCGCGCTAACGGGATTTCCTGAGCAAGTTATTTGCCCAAAAATGGCCAGGAGCAGGCGAAGTGTTGACATGGCTGCGACGGGTGACATCGGCGCATGCGTGACACCCCCAAGAGATGGACGGTACACACAATTGGTTGTGCGGGTCTCTGGAAGCTGCTGCCTCAAATGGAGACATGGACAATCGCTGGGGCCAATATGGTAAACACCATACTCTGTCCCAGGCGATGGGGACAAATTCTAAACCAGCTTAGTAGCTTACCAAACTCACCATCTCACCAGCTGTCCCAGCTCAATTAGCCATCAAGATCAACGCGAGATGGGAATTGTTCTTGGCCAACAGCTGGATGGCTGGCTGGAGAAACGGGCCTAGACAAAGGCCGCATTGTTCGTCTCTCCGGCGGCAGGATGCAATAAAATGCAGGTGCATATCCCACATCCATCTCCATTGCCAGCTTTGGCTTTAACTTCATCTGGAAATGCACTGGAAATAAATATAAGATTGTTTAACACATTCTTGTTAGCTAAATTCTGCACCAAGAATTAATGCATAGAAATAAATAAATAAAGAAATATACATGATATGTTTTCGTTTACTATTTTTTTTATATTACTTAGAAATAAATAAGCTGAAACTTTGTTGATTTAAAATTTATCCTTTATTTATAGTTATAAAATAAATACCTAAAATCTTCAGCATAAACTAAAGATAAATATTTAAGAACCTATATAGATAATAATAATAATATAAATGATAATAATATTATTTCCTCATTGATACTTACAAATAAAATAGTTAAAACTAGATGGATATAATATACTGATCCCTTAATATATTTAATAAATGGGGGTTGCTTTTTATTATTTAAAATTTATTCAATATAAAATCTACTGTAAACTTTGCTGATTTTATCAGGAGTGCTTGCAGTGCATGTCCTTTTCGAACTGCATCCGTGTATTCTCCACTCGTCGCGTTCTCAACATGTTGCCAAGTCATTAACTTGAGCCTGCTCCTGGCTTTTGTTGCATGTTTGTGATTACACATGGGGAGTGAGGGGGCGGAAAGGATGTGTGTGTGTATGGGGGGGGAGGGGACTGTAACAAAGGCGGCCAGGACATGGACATGTCGTTGCTGCTGCTGCCACTGCGTTGCTGTTGTTGCGCCTTGAGCGTTTGGGCCATTTGAAAATTGCAGCAGGGTTGCAGCCAGCAAGCAGCAACCACTTCGAGCCAGGTTCTCCTCCCCTAGCCCCAACCCCTCCTTTGGCTACGCCATTGTCTCGGATGTGGATGTCTGTGTGTGTCCTGTGTGTGTTTTGCTCATGTGCGAATTTTTTTATGGCCTGAAGAAAACAACCCCCAAGTGGCAGGCACATCGGTGTGCTGCTGCTGCTGCTGCGTGTGGCAATGTCAACTGGGGCGTCTACAAGCTGCTAAGTGCACTTGCCCAGCATTTCTTTCTGCTCCTTGCCCCCTTCCAGGATCCTTACCCTTACCCAAGTGTGTGTGTGTGCCTTTCTCTTAGCCATGAATACATAATGCCCTGCACTTGAGGCGGGCGGACTCTTTTCTTTGCTGCGCCTTCCTTTCGGCGTGTGTGACAAAGGCGAGAACGACTGGCTAATTCAGAAGCCAGATTTCAGATGGGGCTCCAAGGGTCCGTCAGATAAATGCATTCTCTCTAAATGTTGCAAAAAGGATATGCACCCCTGCCCCGCTCCCCCTTTTTTTTCCAGGATCTTTGTGCTGCCAGTCGGCCGGAAAGTAATTAAAATCTGCGCTTAAGTGCAGCTCTTCAAAATGCTGCAACAACAAAAAAAAGGAAACAGAAAGGAAAGAAATAGGAAAAAAGGATTTTAAAAGCCTCACTGAGGAGTCCTTAAATCCGAAATAAATAGTAAACGAATTTTTATAAATTCAAGGCGACCTCTAGTGAGGGTCGTGTGTAAGCTTAAGAATAAAAATCTGAGCAAATAGAGAGTGAAATTAAGTCCTTGAGTTCATTTGAATATCCTTAGACGAGACACTAGCGCCCTCTGCAGGCAGGCAAAACTGTTCCCATCTCGGCTTACTTAGCGCGGACACATTCGATGTGGGAACAGCTCGGATGGAGGAGAAAAACATGGAATACCACGACAGCTATGAAGGGGTTGAAAACAAAGCAGAGGAGGGGAACATCGCACGGCCATAAACATCGCAGGCAAACACACTCAAACTCAAACTCACCCTGGGACTCAAAAATTACCCCTTAAAAGGAGCTCAACTCAAAAGGCATTTTGAGGGGAGGAAAATTACGAGTGACTCGTAGTTGAGTTGAGTTTGAAAGAGACCCTTACATAGGCATTACTTCTATGTACTTACTCGCAGCATTTCGGGCAGCTGTGCTAATTAATCGGAACTGTGTAGTAATTGAACAGAAATAATGGGAAAGGTATTAATAAGTAGTTGGAAGATGATAGTTCGAGTGTGACTTGATTTTATTAGTAATTTATGGAACTTAATAATATTTATTACTTAACATAGACAAAGCTATAACTTTTATTAACAATACCTACCTTAGTTTATACAAAACTTTTGATAAGAAGTAAAATATAAAAGTAAAATATGTTAATATTATTATTAATGCTTAAAGATCAGAATATATTACATATAAATATAATAGTTACATCATTTTAGTTTAATCATTTAGTCATAGTAAACATCTTCAATATTATTTATTTAAATTGTATTTGATAAATGTATAATTAAAGACTATAAATCATTTATTGTAAGTAAATTTAGGTTTATAATAATATTTTCTAAAATTTCAAAGACACAAACTTCTTCGATTCCTCCAATTTATATTTATTTTCCCTATTTTATTTCCAATCTCTTCGAACTTCCTACTGCGACAACCATCTAGTTCTTCCCGATTTCCCCCCTCATTCATATTAAATCCAGAAATTAACTAAAAGTTAGCAGAGGGCCAACGGCAAAGAATGCCCAGTGTTTTCAATATGTTGCAAACATTCTCGGCATTTTTCCAAACTTTTTCTTGCCACACGCAGCTGCCGGGATAAAGTTTCGTTTGCCGAGCGAGAAAGGAAAAAATCCTGCAGGAGATTCTCCGTCATCATCAGCTGAAAACATCATTGTTCGTTCGCTTCGGGCACAAGTTCAATTCTCAAATGCAAACTGCAAATGAGCAAAAAATTGTCAGACCAGAGAGAGGGAGGAGCAGAGCGGGGGAAAACTGTGAAAATTGAAATGAAAATTACCCATTGTGGCATCGGCAGCATTTCAATTTGAGCTGCCATTTTGCACGTGCCCGGAGAAGGCTTCCTTCTGGCCTCCGTCCGTAGTCTCCTCTAATGGTCCATGGTTGGTTGAGTTTTCCCCGTTTTCCCGCTCAGAGCCCCACGCCTTTGGTAATCTTGGCAAATGCCTGGGAGCCTTGCATTTTATTCATGGCCTTGGTCCACGTCCGACTTTATTAGTTATTTTCCGCTCAATTTGTGCTCCTGGGGAGGCAGGATAACAAGAAAAATTATTTTCATTTCATTCAACACATTCATTATGTCCCAGAGAGTAGTCCTTGTCCACTACGGAACACCTTTCGTTGCCTTTTGTTACAGGTTTTTGCGTAAAGAAAAAAGTTCTATCACTTCTCTTTTGATTTGGAGGTGGTTAAGCGTGATTATTTTAGTTTTTTTGTGCATTTGTGGACTAGAAAAATTAATGTATAAAATTATATAGGTTTTTTTGAGTTTTATTAATTAATATTTTACCATAAAAGTATAAAAGCATTCATTAAAAAAAACAAATAAAAAAAATATAATTAGACTTAATCATTAAAAATTTATTTTATTTATTTTAAAAGATCCATGAGTTACATTTTTTTTTAAATGTAGCTAAGAAACTACTTTATAAATTCTAAATTAAATGTTATTTAATTTTCTAATCATTATTATATATAATATATATATTTGGCTGAGTGTTTCGTGCAATTTATTCAGGTGCCAAGCTTGAGACATCTTTTGTTGCAATTCACGTTGATTAGCGGCCGGTGAAGGTCGTGTCCAGTCCTCCCCAGCCTTTCGCTAGCTCCTTTCTTTCTTTTCCTCTCCCTGAGAACCTTCCCAGCTGACTTGGTAAGAGTGGGAAAAGTTCACAGCTAATTACATTGGTTAGTTAAAAGTTTAGGCACAATTATCAACACTTTACAAGGCGCGACATGATGGGGCACAAAAAAACTTGCCAGACACGCCCACACGCACCCGATATATAAGCCCGAACTCAGGGACTGACCACAAACAGTTCTTGTTTGAGATTTTCTGGAAAAGTTCCCTATAAAACATACAGAAAATGGAGAAGGAAGAGGAGACTTCAGCGAGGACCTTTGAGGATATGATGCTCGTGCCGGTGCAGTTTTACCGAAGCATCGGCGAGGATATCTACGCCCATCGCTCCAAGAATCCCACGAGATCGCTCCTGCTGAAGATATACCTTTATGCGGGATTTATCAACTTCAACTTGCTGGTGATCGGGGAACTGGTGTTCTTCTACAAATCGATCCAGGACTTTGAGACCATTCGCCTGGCCATTGCCGTGGCCCCGTGCATTGGCTTCTCCCTGGTGGCCGACTTCAAGCAGTTCGCCATGGCTTACCGCAAGCAGCTCCTGATTCAGCTCCTGGACGAGCTCGAGGACATGCATCCCAGGAGCATCGAGAAGCAGAGGGAATACAAGATGTCGGACTTTGAAAGGACCATGAAGCGAGTGATCAACATCTTTACATTCCTTTGCTTGGCCTACACCACGACCTTTTCATTTTATCCGGCCATCAAGGCCTCGGTGAAATTTAATTTCCTCGGCTACGAGACCTTTGATCGGAACTTTGGCTTTCTGATTTGGTTTCCCTTCGACGCCACGAGCAGCAACTTGGTCTACTGGATCGTTTATTGGGACATAGCCCATGGCGCTTACCTGGCGGGGATCGCCTTTCTCTGTGCGGATCTCCTGCTGGTGGTGGTCATCACGCAGATTTGCATGCACTTTAACTACATATCCATAAGGCTGGAGAATCATCCCTGCAATCCCGGAGAGGATAAAGAGAACATAGAGTTTCTGGTGTGGATCATTAGATATCACGACAAGTGCTTGACGTCAGTATTATATATTATTTGGAGTATAATTTATATATTTATAATACTGTTTACCCTCCTTTTGGCAGCCTCTGTGAGCACGTGAACAGCCTGTACAGCTTTTCCCTGCTCCTCAATTTCCTGATGGCCTCCATGCAGATTTGCTTTATCGCCTTTCAGGTCACCGAGTCTACTGTAGAAGTCATCATTATCTACTGCATTTTCCTGATGACCTCCATGGTTCAGGTTTTCTTGGTTTGCTACTATGGAGACTCCTTGATCGCAGCGGTAGGTTTAATGTAAAATATTTGGATTATTTCTTATAGAAATATTTATATTTCCAGAGTCTAAGAGTGGGCGATGCAGCCTACAATCAGAAGTGGTTTCAGTGCAGCAAAACCTATTGTCAAATGCTAAAGCTTTTAATAATGAGAAGTCAGAAGCCAGCTTCGATAAGGCCACCGACTTTTCCGCCCATATCACTGGTTACCTATATGAAGGTAATATTTAAAATAGGGAGAATATTTATGAATATATAATACAAATCCGGCTTCTTAGGTTATCAGCATGTCCTATCAGTTCTTTGCCTTGCTCAGGACCACCTACAGTGATGGCTAGTTAAATAATAAAGGCCGTTCTCTTCTTGTTACTCATAAAAACCAGCTACTCAAAGTAGACTTGCTGAAGGATTTAAATAAAACTTTTAAAGAATTATCCTTTAGCAGCTCGTCCCTACCACTTATAATCTTGACACGCTTTTGCTTAAAATATTTATTAAAATCTTACTTTCTTAAGTCACAGCCATCTACAAGGTAAATTGATTAATTAAACAGCTCCTTTACTCGCTCTACTCATAAAATCTCCTGGCTGCAAATCGATTTGGTAATAGGAACTTTTAACAACTCTTGAAAAATCCAGCTTCCCCCCAGGCTGAATCAGGGGCATTCGAACTTAATGACGCCCTCGACACGCTTTGATAATATTTAATTAAAAATCGCATTTAAAATTAATAAGCTTAAATGGAGACCAATAGCGCCTGGCCGAGCACAAAAATCCGGCCAGAGCTGAGGGCAGAAAACAAAATGTGCGAGCGCGGCACACGAGGCAAACAAAATAATATTTTTTTCAAAAGGAATATTACAGAGCATGAAAAAAGCGCCAAGAACGAGAACGAGAGCTGCAAAAAATCCCCCCAAACTCCCCAGCCCACGCCCATGTCCTTTGAAGCACTCCCCCCGCTCTGACCTGGTAATAAAAGGAACAACATAAAACGCAATCACAATCATCGACAATAATCTGGGCAGCAGGAACCAACAAAAAAATACTTATTATAAAATTTCACAGTTTTTCAATGAGCAAAAAACTGAGGAGGCAGTGTGGGTGTGTTGGAAAATAAAAATACAAGGAATGGGAGTGCGGGGGTGGAATGGCAATGGCTTTTCAAAATCATAATGGCAGCTAGTAACAAGAGTTTTGTGTGCAAATAGGCGGCCGGGGCGGAGGGTAGAAAAATTTGTTTTGCCATGGCGGCCAACCGATCAGAGTCGGAGCTGGCAAATACCACGTCAGCAGGAGATGGCCCCCATTTACCATTCCCCTTACCCCCTCATTTACAGCACACTCCTCGGTTTACACACAGAAAGAAAATAATTTCCAGAAAAAAATAATAAGCTATGTAGTTTACATTTCGGAGGAATTTAATTAATCAAAATGAATTAATTGCACAGTTTAGTATGACTTATTCCGCTGAAAGAAGTCTGTAACCAAACAGATCTAAAATGTATAGAAAAAGTTCCATAAATATTTTGATTAAAGCTTTTAGAGGCTTGTTGACAATTTTTGTATTCAAGAAAAATAAATTAAATTTAATTCAAGTCATTAAGAATGTTGAATAAAATTGTTACCAATTATTAGTGTATTATTTCTATACCTTGTATTTCTTCAAAAACATTTTGAACATGAAGCAGTAACAGAAAATTAATTCTAAAAACTATTTCAGAATTTATTAGAATATATTAAGTATTTTTTAATAAAATCGAATGCTCTTTGCCTTTCATAAGGTGTAATCGTAACCTTTTTGGAGGAATCTGAAAATGTATATCTTGATAGCTTTGAAATAGTAAATAAATATCAGACAATCAGGGTATAAAAACATATTAAAAAATAACAATATATTATAAAACTTAATTAATTGAGCATTGTCCTTTAAAGAACACCGTGGTTTTTCTTAAAAATTATCGTTTTTCATAATTTAATCTCTTAAAATATAAAAGAGATGGGTTTCCAATTAGGTAACCTTCTGAATATTACCATTTATAAACTTCTAGGTTAGTTTAAATGTTTTAAACTGAGTATAAAAAATTAAACATTTTTTTAAAAATATTCTTTTAAGTTATTTTAATTGTTAATTTAAAATATTGTTTTTTTAAAACTTTTTTTCTCTTTGTGTGCAACTCCGATGTGCACGTCACGCGCGACCACTTAAAAAACCTTGGCCCCCAAACCTCCCAACCACCCACCTCCCCATTACTCCCATTCCCTCACCCTGTCTTTGTCCACCTCCTTCCCCGCCAGGCTCATTGCATTTTCCCTTAACAGGCCGTTAGTCGTTATTATTTTGGTCCATTGACGCTGCGGGCCATTGCTATATAGCCATGGCGTAGTGTGTACACAAGCCGAAGAAGTGAGTGCTGTATATAATGGCTCCTGGCTGCAGGGGAGGGGGAGTGACGATGGCAGGACTCTACTTATGTACCACCCCCAGGATATGGACTCGAACTCGGACCAGCCACCGATCCACCCTCGGTGACGTTGATGTCCCGTATTGGAATCGCGTTCGTTTCGCTTTGGTCCGGGCCGTGGTCGTGGTCCTTGTCCTCATCGTCGTCATCATCATCATCATCATCATCAGCAGCAGCAGCAGCAGGACTCGCAGGACTCGCAGGACTCGCGGAGTGAGCTGGAAGCAGACACCACCAGGAGGGCAATTTTTATAATTTTAGTCTCGTTTGCTTTGAATTTATTTTGTATTTTTCTCTTTTTTTTCTCTGCTCCTGCTGCCGCTTCTTGGCGAACTTCCCTTGGCTTGACGTGACTCCTCCCCTCGTTGCAGGACTTGCTCCTGGCGGGTGGATGCTTTTTTCTCGTCCTCGTCCTTTTCTTGTCAGCCAGCAGCGGAGACAGACAGAGACAGGCCGATAAGAAGCGAGAGCGACGGCGAGCAGGAGAGCTCCTCACAGATTTACTTATGGCCTTTGTATTGGTTTCAGTTGCGGGCTTTTCCCTACCATCCATTTTCCTTCCACCACTTGCCACCTCCTCCTCCACCTCTTCTCTTCAGCCACTGCAAAATGGCGTTGACTGTATTGATTTTTGATTTATTGCCGATTCGCCTTGTTTGTGCCCAGATTGTGGGCTCACTGTACAGGGCCAACAAGGCGGCTAATGCTAGGCTAATGCCAGGCTTATGATTAGTCAAAGGAGGAGTGACTGTACTGGAGGGCTTGGTAGGATAATAAAAATTTAATTTTTTATATTAGGATTTTTTAAAGAAAATGTTTTGCTAATTTGTTTATTTATTTAATAAATAAATTAAATAATTGCCTTACAAAATCGGGTAACACTGTCTGAAAATATATAAACTTATCTGCAATTTAAACGATATTTTCTATGGTAAGAAAATGTAAGCCTATTCAAACACATAGAATAAAAAATACATCGAAATAAATATATTACAAAATCTTACAAAAATTAATAGTTTGTATATCTTTATAATGGTTTACGAGGCACAAATACTTTCCAATTGCTTGCCTTTATGTTTTTAGTTCATATAGAACTTCAAATCCGAGTCCCAAGCACTCCATTAGGCATTTCTTCTCATTTATTCCCTTGAATTAATTAAGCAAATAATCTAGTCAGCATTCCTTGCGTAACCCTGCCTCTCTGTGTCTCTGTATCTTTGCCCCGTGCACATCATCAGCTTTTATCGAATATTCCCTGTCCCCATTACGGCATCCACTCCATTTGCTGCTCATATTTCCTGTAGCATTTTTCCTTTCGTCCAGGCAAACATTTCGTTTCGCCATTTTCAGGACCTGTCAGAAGGAGAAAAAATAAAAGTAGCCGGACACACAAACTACGCAAATACGTGAAGAAATCTTTTTATTTTGTCCTGGCATTCACGCTCATCAGCTTTTAATTTTATGCTCTTCCCGGGATTTCTCCGAAGAGCTCTGAGTCCCGGGCTGAGTCTCAGCTTAGGTCTCCGTCTCGTGGCAACCGGCGCTAATGAGATCCGAGCGATGAGGAGTCCAGGCAACTATCCATTACGTCGACTTTTTCCAGCTTTTCCCCCCGCCTTTCCACCGTTTTTTCCCGCTTTTCCGCGCCTTCTCTTGTTGTGTGTTTCATTTTGAACCTTTGTGCGCGATGGCTCTCCAGTTCTGCCGCCCCGCGCCAACTTTCCTCCTCGGGGGACAGCAAATGTCCTTTTGGCTTGTTAAGAAAATGTCGCCCTCTAATGCAGGGCGGCGAAGTGGGGGGCTAGTTGTCCTTGTTGTTTTTCCTCCGTCGCGCTCTTAAATTAGAAAAATGTAAATTTATTTTAATTAAGATAAATAAGTAACAAAATGTTTTATGGAAATTACGTTAACAACGCGTAGACAAGCGGGTGACGGGCGGCCATTACTGGACAGGCTGGACCGGAAGGAGGGGGTCCTCGGAGTGGGGGACCGCAGGACAACTGCTTTAGCATGCAAATACACATAATCAGCAGAGCGGCAGGCAGCGAGCAGCAAAAACAACAGGCGCTTGTTAGAGGTCCTGGCCATCGACCACCTCCTGTTTTTTTCTGTATGCCACTCCGCCCGCTCTCGAAATGGAATTATTTTTCCCCATTTGTATATTCCGCCATTTTTTATGGCTTTGTTGAAAAGTTTTGCCGCTCGTCGTTCGCTTCTCACAGTTTTTTGTTCACATTTCTCCTCGGCTTTTATTAACATCGATCGATGAGTGATTCGCGTTTATTTGCATTGATTACCCGTGTACACACACTTTTGACCGCCACTGTTATCGACACTCGTCTGCCGGCGGTCGACGTTGAAACTTTTAATTGAGTGCCCCAAACCAAGGGCCCAACAATTAATAAAATATTTCCCCGTTGTTCTTGTTCAAATTAATCAGAGTATTAACAAAGCAAAAAATATATATAAATGTTTCTGCGAAAAGTTTGAACAAGTATCAGCAAAAAAATAAACATTTATTTGCCATGGAGTTAATGGTGGATTTTTTTTAATTTAATTTAATTAAAGAGCCTCTCTCAGGTTGCATTAAAATCCTAGGAAAATTAAGAGACAGAATAAATATTATTGGCAGTTCAGAAGTAAAATAAAATACCCATCTATATTAATTAACGAGTAAGTCTAAGCTTTTTCTTATATTAATAAATCTGTTAATAAACTTAAAAACTTATATGGATAAGCTAATGACTCGCTGAAATATCTAATTACTTTTATAAAAGTAGGCATTTCTCATTATATTTTCGTATTCACCATTTTCCACCTACGATTCCCCCATAATTAATTTCCAAATTCACTTCTCGTCTCCGTATTACTTATCCCAAAGTGCGTTCTAATTTCTTAGGGCTTCGAGCTCGTTTAGGAAATAACTACTTGCGAAAAATTCAGCGACATCCACTTGTGGACACCACCCTCGTCTTATCCCTATTTATGCTGCTTAGCCTGCAGCATACTTTCCGAGCTTAATGGTTTAAATATTTACTCGTAATTAAAATTCAGCTCTATGCACATCACATCAAGTGCATAATCACAGACCAAACCAGACCGGGCAAGGCCATTGAGACAATTTTTTGCATTTCCAGAGAGAGAGCGAGGAGCAAAGAGAGCTGCCAACGCCCAACGCGGCTGACACAGCAAGGAGCAGCAGCAGCAGAAGATGCCCAAGGAGCAGGAGCAGGGCCAGGACTAGGACCTGAAGCAGGAGCCGAAGCCATAGCTGACATTAGCCGGGGAAGGCGGAGTAAGCAACTGAAGATTATGTCGCCCCCAAAGTAAATGAAACTTATGCACAAATTACACAAGTCAGTTGACTGGCATCTACACAGGTGCACTGCAAGAAAATGTATATTTAAACTAAGTAATCAAAAATATTTAATGAAAAATAATTTCTTTAAGAATATTATAAATATTTTAAGGCCAAAAAAAGGAGTTAGTGGTTGAGTTATTAAAGGCAACAAAGTATATCAATTTGTTCAAGCTTACAATAAAGCCCTGAACAGCTCAAAAACTACCCAATTTAACCCTTAGATTCCTTATATATTTTTTAGAAATATTATTATTATTATTTTCACCTCAGTGCACATCCCCTCTGCGGCCTGACTATCCACTCCAGGCGACGCGGCGTCATCGCTGGTCTCCGCTCATAATTAAAACCAGCGCTGAATGAAATCGCATAAAATGAATTAAACATTTTAAGGCTATTTAGGGGCGTAGGTAGGTGTAAGTGAGCGGGGGCCCGAGCAGGGGTATTGCTCTTGGGACAATTGCAGCGTTAAATGAAATATTAATGGCATGGATGTCGGCAAGGAGCGGCGGCTTCGTTCTTTGGCTCTAATAAAGCGATGCTCCCAGGATACAAAAAGGGGTGTTGCGAAATCGAGAGTAGGGGAGGCTTTTAATGATATATTTTTTCTCTGCAACTTCTACCGCTGTTGTTGTGCACACACACACACACCCGCAGAGGCTGTTTCAAGTGCATCATTATTTGTTGCAAAAAGGAAAAAGAGGGGGCCGGGTCCGGGTTCGGGACCGGGGCCAGGACCATGACGCAGGCTGTGCAAATTCAATGCACTGCATTTTTAATCCCAACGCAAGGTTTTTCTCTTCTTTTCAATGCCTCAACTCAAGTGCATGCCACACCCCCCTGTAACCGCCACTGCCACCGCCCCTTTTTCTGTCCCGCACTTCATATGCAAACATTTATGATGACGTTGAAAAATGGGGGCGGCAGGGGCGTGGCTGTGGCACAAAGGTAGCTTTTGTTTCCACCGTGCACTATGGACCGCATGCATGTGTGTTTGTGTCGAGTGCAGGCCGCATAATGGGATGTCTGATGAAGCTCTTAGTCGGCATAATTACTTTTTTTTACATTTTACATTTTTTCCCCGCTTTCCTTGGAGTCAGCAGGGTGTTCTGCGGAGTGCATCCTAAAACGATGAGGATGAGGCAATCAATCGGGCTTAGTAGAAAGGACTAGGTCAAAAGTGGCAATAAATAAATGCTGAAATTCGGTTAATATTTAAATGGTTTTAATATATTTATTACGAAGAACTCCCTGAATCTTTTTAGGCAGGAAAAGTTTGCTTAAATTATTGTTACTTGGCAGCATCCTCTAGAAATTTCCCTAATGAAGAACCTTGGGCAATCGATTTAAATTCAGTTAACAGCGGGAGGTAAGCGACCACTTGAGTGCCAATTAAAAAATGTGTAAATAATTTCTACAACAATTACGCCAGCCAGACAAAAGGCCTCGTTCGAATATGAATTAAAAGGGGATTGAATATTCGCCAGGAAGAGGGGAACCTGTAGCCAGGAGCTCTCCGAAGGAAGCTACGAATTTATGGCAACTGCATTAGCATAGGCAGGGTTAAGGCAGCGCTTGTCGAGTGCCGAAGAAGCCTGAAAAGAAGGTCCTTTTTTCACTCACCGACAAATCATAAACATAAATCGTGGGAAACGACGACGACGACGGCGACGGCAATATTCAAATTAGACGGAATGTCACTTCGCAGGACCCCAGTCCAGGCCGAAGGATAATGCGGCATTAGAAACTAAGGCAACAGTTTTGTCAACGCCGCTCGGGTGAAAGGGTGAAAGGGTGAATGCCGCGTAATGAATGGCAGATCGGTCGGTACTCCGATTTTTGTGATTGTGTTCTCACAATGTGTGGCGATCATCTCTCTGTTTTCTGCTTTATGTTTTCTATTTTATGTTTGCTGCTTCCGTGTTTGGGATGCCGATTGTAAAGGATGCTGCTGCTGCCCTACTTCCCCTATTTCCACCGATTTTAATTGAATTCTTACCTGAATTCACCCGAAACTTGTCCAGCTGCCGGCCCCGTAAAAGGGTTTTAATTTATTCGTTCTGCTGGGATATTCATATACGAAATGGCTCAAATATTTTCATAAAAAATACCACAATATTTCGTCAAGGAGATCCGGTCCAACCGGTTTTTGTATACATTTATCCTTTTTATATCGTTTTTTCCTGAAGGAAGCTTATCTTAACTAAGTTAATGTTTAGAAGTGAAAAGATTATGCGAAAGGATAAAGGCGTGTTCTTAGATTTTTGCATTAATTATTATAATGCGAGGCCTGTGAGGGAATAAAAATATAAAGCAACATTGTCCTGCTAAGATATTTACCATATTTTTGCAGTGTTTTAGAAATTTTATTTTAAATATTTCAGAAAAACCACTTAGAGGTTCAGAAACTTTTATTTTTAACAAATAATATTTATCTAACAGCTTAACTAGATCCAAAAATTAAAGTAGCATAAAAGACATATTCTATATACAAATAAATTATAAAATATGTATTCCCACTTTTCAAATAAGTTACTAATCTTTAATTGATTTTTCGTTACTTTCCACACTTTTATAGTTTCCATTATAATTATAATCCAATTTTTTCCCTCAAATATTTTCCCTAAAAAAATAATTATCCTCGGAAAACTTTTTCCATCTCAAACCAAAATAAAGCCAGCAGCTGACCTGGGTGAAATTCTCCATTTTTGTGGCAACTTAATTTACGCTGAAATCCATTTGACTTTATCTGACATTCCAATCAAGTCGTCTAAAAATTTCTAAAAAAAATTATAATAGAACGTAAAATATAAAAAAAAAAAAACGAGAAACTTGCCAGCAGTCACGTCGGACAACTTTTGCTACAAATTTTTTTCCAGGATCCGTTTATTCACATTTTTATCCCCAGATTTTTTTCGATGATTTTTTTTCTGGTCTTCGTCGAGGCGTTGATGAGGAGGGAACTCCCCCTGAGCCCGATGATGATCGTGGGGTGGCACTCGGCTAATGGGAACTGGTCCACCCCTCGCCTTTTCTCGTACTGAAATAATTCAATTGTTCGTGCCGCACAGAAAGCGACGCGGAAAAATTAAAATAGTGTGGCAGAGTGAACGGAACGCAACACCAAACAAAAAAAAATAACAAAAACCGAAAAAAAACAAGAGAAAATGCCGAAAAAAAACGGAACAAAATCTCCCTGACAACAATATTGCTGCGTACTTACGGTCTATATAGGTGAATATATATACCTCTTGGCAGAGGTTTCCTCCACCCTGCCCCGTCTCTGCCTTACGCACATAATTTCCGGTGAGTTTTTATTAAAATTTGTTTCCAGATTTTTTTCTCCTTTTTTGGAATCACATGCTGACATATTCTCTTTCAACAATAAAGGACGCAGAAGCAAAGGAAAAAAATAACAAAAAATTTGTAATTTTATAGTCAAACTGTAACAATTTTTTTGTTGCGTCCTTATGGGATGCTGCTGTTCACTGGAAATGAAATGAAATTAAAATAAAAAAGCGCTCACTTTATGCTCTATAAATTTTAATGTAAATGGATTTTCCTCTGTTGTTGTCGTGTTTGTTTCGCTCACGCTTGTTAGCTTAAAAGCGCATTGCCACTGACAAGCTGTCGGCTCCATTTAGTGTTATAAATTTTGACTCAAAGCAGCGGGAAAAAAATCGGGTTTTAATTCGAGGATTCGTCGAGTGCAAAGTCCAAATCGGGCGGAGCGAATTTGCAGTGATTAGGGGTCCGGATTTGATCGAAAAATACGTGGCTAAGAGGAGGTAGCTTTTTGGTATAACAATTATTTTAGCTCGTTATTTTCTAGGCAATATTTATTTGGTTTTCGATATAAAATATATGAATTATATCGCAAAAAAAAAATATAATATATCTATTGGCAAAATATTTTAATAAGCATTTCCATTTAATTACGATTATTATCAAAGTTCTCTTCTTTTGTATAGAAATATTGTAAAGCTAAATATTATAAAAATATGCTTTAGGTACCTAATATTCCATGTATTTTATTTAATTTTATTTTAATATTTATTTATACATATTTTACCTACTAAAAAATACCTTATTTTCCACAAATTAAGATCTCATCTCTTCATCGTCAACTTCTCCCCCTAATTCCCTTGATTAATAGACCCCGAAAATCCATTCACTAACCACCAATTATAGAGACATTTTCCGCAAGATTTCCCCCCGCAAGGACAACTTCATTAGAATCCATCAAAACTTTCCACTAACTTAAAACCACATTAATCTGCCCGGCAAATGTGTGAGAACATCAATCAAGTGGAGTCGGGAGAGAACAGAAAAAAATGAAGCAAAAAATAGCAACAGAAAGAATCCAGCCATATCTATTTCCCTCCCTTTTCACAGATTTCCATGTTCTTTTTTTTCCCGTTTTGCAAATTTATTGACAAACAAATGGGATTTTGACGGCACCGCCTGGAAGTCAATAAAGCAGAGTCACGAAATTGTCAGTTTCAAGTGCTTGAGCAAATTTCACAATAAACAAAAGTGGACGAGACAAATAAAGTGTAAGCCTATTATCCTTTTCTCCTGGCAGAATCCTGATGAAAAAAAAAACGTCAGGGGTTGCACCCCTGCTGTAGCTCACCCCTCGCTCAAAAGTCAGGGTTGAGGGTTCGAGGTTCGTGCTCCGATTGATCACTTGGCCGCTGTATATATTTTCGGCTTTCTGTTGTTGCTCACTGATCGATTGTGCGGTTGTCATTGATTGGAATATCGATTGTTGATACTCTCATTAGGAGGGAAAGTCGACGACAGAGAGGGGTTGGACCCTAGGGGTCCTCAATTTGCTGCTCATAATTGCATTGTCTGTGTGGCAGCCGAGTAATTATTTTAATACTTTAATTTGCCACCTGAGTTCATTGGCGCCTCCCCAGGCGCTTTTCTCTCTCTCTCTGCCTTGCGACTGACCCCTTTGTGTGACCCCGCCTCCCCAGGGGCGGATGCCAAATGAAAATGCCGCAGACGCAGCCAAACCAACCAGAAGAAGTTCGTTTTCAGCCAAAAAGCTCAGCGGGGAAAAGCCGGCAAAAATAGAAATAAATGTACAGTCACCAAAGAGAGCAAGAGGGGCTATACACCTTAGAAAAAGTCCCTTCTAAGTGGGAGAATATTTAAGATATTTTTAAAATGAATAATAAATATATATAAATAGTAAACTCCCAGCATAATTAGTTACCAGTTCAGGTATAGGGTTTTTGATGAAAATAAATGCATTATCTTGGAGATAATAATTCAGAGAGAATTCAACATTTTTGGATGATATTTTATTGTGTTATTTATTAAATATATTTAAATGTATTTTTCATTTTTACAACAAACATTGCCAATAAAATATATTTTATGCCACTTATAATATTGTAATATCGAATTGTAGGACAATTACTGTCAAAATTATTGTATTTTTGCCATAAAAAATTCAGTTTAAGTATTTTTTCCTTGCATTTATCACCATGCCAGGTCAGACACAACTGTACTTTTTTGCCCCCCTCGCCACTGCCACCATCAATTCTAACTTGTAGCTCATCCGCGAGTCCTTGTGGCTGGACTTCCTTTCAGGGATTTCATTAAAAAATGCCTCAGCTTTTCCATTTGCCATTGCCACATTTGCAAACCGCAGAAAGACAGAGAAAAGCGAGAAGATGGCGGTGAAGAGGAGTCGGAGGAGCTAAATGAAAATGCCTTAAAGCTGAATGTTGAATCCCATTCGGCTTTGGTTTTAGCTCACTAATATTTCTCCATTAAGCCGCATTTTTGAGGGCATTTCGGGCCGACGCCTTGCCCTGCCCAGAAAATATTTTCCGGTTAATAAAATTATTTGCACACCGAAGCCGCTGTGACCCCAACTCCTAAATTCTCCGGCCCTCGCCGCTGGCCAATTCAGTCTGGTTAGAAAACTATTATTTTTCACACAAAGTACAATATAAACTCGCCGCGGGTGTCCTTATTAAATTCGTAGCTTTTCTTTTCTAGGGGGCGGGGCAAGGAGAAGGAAGATGAAAAACTGGAAAGCTGGTAGGGATCCTCGCCACGCTCTTGTAATTCCTTCAAGGGAAATCTTTTCAATTACAATTCGTGCAGATGGCTGCGTTTCCTTGGCGTTTCTCTTTCTACATTTTACTCTGGTTTCCGTTTGGCCTAGCCCTAGCCTTTTCCTATGCATTTTTCCCCTCTAATTTTCCTACATTTTCCCCGGTTATTTTTCGTTGCCGCTGCCGCTGATGCTGCTGCCAGGCGTAAAAAGCAAACCAGCGGCAGACAGTGGCAATTTCTTTTCATTTCGCGTGTCTCCTGTTGACAAACTGCTGTGTCCCTGCCTCTGGGAAATCCTCGAGTGGCGCTGCGACATTATAAGGATGCTTACAGCCCCAGAGGTCCCGCCTGCTCACCTGCTCACCCCACTTCAAAAGGTGAGCGGAGGCCGCCTTGCAGTTAATTAGTGTGTGGTGCGCACTCTAATTGCATGTGACAGATGCTGATGCCGCCAGTTCCTCCGCTGCAGTTGCTGTATCTGCTCTGGATGAAAGCCTTCGCCCGGGTTGGAGAAAAATCCAAGGGGAAAGATGCTGACGCAGATGCAGTTGCAGGTGCAGGGGAGTACTCTTTATGACTTCATAAACCAAGGCGATCACCCTGATGGCCATAATTCGATTGCAAATTGCCAGCAGTGTTAGCCACTTGGCTAGTTTCTGGATTTCAGAAAAAATTTTAAAGGATAATACTTTGAGTTTATATAAAGCCTTAAATGTTTTAAAAATATTTATAATTATTTTGTAGAAATTTCTTTATATAGATTAATCGAAGATTTTACATTGCAAAATCTATTGTGCAAAATACTAAAAAATACCTTTATTCTGCTGCATAATAAATAGTTAATAAATGATTTATATACCAATGAATGTAGAAAATGTCTGTAGATAATGTAATGTATAAACCATTAAAAGATTAAGATTTTAAGATTTAAAAAAAAAATACAATATATAGCTACCTTTTCTTACTCTTATTTTTAACAGCACCGCTGGCTAGTGGTCTTCAGCAAACGAGACCGGTGGTCATTGGTCGATGTGGTGTGGTGGTCCTCGCCATCCAGAGTGGCTTGGGCGGTGCAAGGTGGACGTTAGTTATGCCGGTGGCTACAAATTGGAAAACCATTTTAGCGCTAATGAAGATCCCACCCATTGCTTGTAGCGCCATCGCAAATAAATAAAACTTTTATGGCCAGGCCAAAAGGCAAAAGGATTGCAAATCAGGGCGAATGCAAAGATATGTGGTCCTTGGATTAGTGAAGATGCCGACGAAATACCCTGTTGACCAGTGTTTAAATAACCATAAGAAGAGCAATTATTACAGGCTAACTAGGTAGTTAGTTAGTGGCTATTGACAAAATCGATTAATTAAAAGCTGTTCGGTAATTGTTTAATTATTATTTTGAGAAGAAAAGAGAGTGTTACATTTAGTTATTATTAAATCCTTTAAATTATTTTATTTAGACTACCTTTAATAATAATTATTTAATTTAATTCAAAAAGATTACGACTTGGTGATTTACACATCTTAAAAATATGTCTAAATATTAAATTACCAATTGTACCTCTTCAGAAATATTTTTATTTCGTTGTAATGATCCAAAGATCCCAATAAATTAAAAAATATGTATTAAGTATTTTAATTCAGCATTTTCCTGTACCAAAACTCCCTCAGTGATAGTTTGCCCCTCCGCTGGGCCATAAAAATGAGTTTATCGTTGACACTGATTGAGCAGATTCCCTAATGGAAGTGGTGCCACCGCCTTGAATCCACTTTTCTGATCTCGAGCCCCTTCCAATTGGAGTGGTAACGCCCTCGGTTTGTCGCTTATCGATTGCTGGGGATACGCCTCCTTTTTTTATTAGTTTTTTTTCGTTATGATTTGTGCATTCATTAACATTTTCCGAACATTGGAATGGCTGAATGCGAGCTGAGTTTGCGTTTGTCGATTTTGTCATGTTTGCTGACAAATTACAGCTGAATTTTATTTACACGCCGAACCGCAGAGCTCGGACATAATCCGCTTAAAAGCATTGGAGAGCCTTTGCCATAAATTCCAGTGCATTGTTCCATGTCACTAAATCATATCAACAGCGACAATTTATGCCAGCCCACACGGCTTCGGGTACAGATACAGATACAGATACCGATTCAGGTTCAGACTCCGATCGCTTGGGTGGACCAATTAAAATGCAAGAATTGTTAATGCGCGACATTAAAATTCATTATTATTACATTCGTTTATTACTCCGATCGGCTGCTCACATGCCAGCAATTGTTGCCGCTTTGGCTCTTGGCTCTTGGTCTCGGCCTGGTCTCTTAGTCTATGCAAATGCCTGGCGAAAACGCTTTGAGCCATTTAGGCAGCTAAGCCACACTGGCAAAAGGCCAAAAGGCGGGAGGGAAATCTGAGCAGAGGTGTGGTCTTCAAAGGGATCTAAGAATTGTTTTTTGTTGCCTTTTAAGTTAAAGAATAACATCACAAATATAATACAAATATATGATATGATTTATTAACTCTCAAATAAATAGCTCAATAATTATATAGCTACCTTTATTTAATTACACCTTCCACAGAATTTCTTCTAGTCATATACAATCCCCTTGAAGTCTTCGCCCCTGTCTAAATCTGCACCTGAGGCACCTGAATATAGGAGAGAACGTCGCACGCCTGCTATTTATGGACAACTCCTACCGTCTGTCAAACGCGTCAAAGACCAGCCCCAGTCGCTTGTAATTAATTGACAATAATTTCAGTTATTTCTTGTGTCAGCCGTATGGAGATTTTATACACATATGTGCTATGAATGTATATCCAGCTTATGTCGTCGTCCACCTTCGTTTAGTGTCATTAAGGCTGAGAAATGCCTCAACAAGCTGGGCTGCTTTTGTGTACCTGCCCATAAAGCGATCGGCGGAACAATCAAGTCAATAGCACAGGGAAAAATATTATTAAATAAGGGTAATGATCTCTACATTATTTCTTATCAATAAGCATTAAAGTCAAGATAAATCTGTGATGGCTGAGACATAAAAGGTAGTTTACTTAAGGCCACATATCATATTCCCATAGAAAATATAAAGGAGCTAAAAAAATTTAATTTTTTGTTTAGATAAGTGCTTGTCAATAGTTATCAGAGCTATTCAAAATTATTTAACTATAAAATCCCCTATCACCTCACAATAAGACTGGCTTTTTAACTATTTATTTTTTCCTCTGCACCAACTAAAGGCAACTGGTTATAATTTATGGACGGTCAGTCTCGTGGCAGCTTTTTCTGCAATTGTTACCATGCTTATTGAGTTGTTAACAATAGTTGTTTGCAATTGCCGGCCAGCTGTCTGCCGTATATAATGTTTGCCCATCTAACATTCGAGGTTCGAAGCGATAGGCTGTGAAAACCCCAGAAGGGCAGGCCAGATCGATCGGAGCCACCCCGTTAGGTCGAGATGACCCCAGGAACCGTTCAGATTCCGAGATGGCGATATGGACGAGGAGATAGCGACAGCTGCTCTTTATTTAGCGGAGGCCAAAGGCGGGATAGAGGGGTTTTTTTTTCGAGAGAGCGAGGACCTCACAGTTCGCTGCACAGTGAAAGCTGCCCAACCCTTTGAGTACACCTGAAAAAAACCTAAGCCAGGCATATTTTAATTAGGATTTTGTTATTTTTTTATAAGGTAGCCAAAACATATAAATGCAGTAAAAATTTGTACAGTTTAAGGTCTTTTTGAAGAGCAAATAAACTAAAATACAATATTTTAAAATATCATATTAATAGTACAAATATCTCTATTTCTTAATAAAAGATTATGTATGTCTTACAAAATAAATAAAAAATATTCTGTTACTAAAATTCTGTTAAAAAAATATATCAGTATTAAAAACCTTTAATATTGTTCCTTGTTCAGTGGAATTTAATTTACTCTACTTAAATTGAAACTAAAGTTAAATGTAAGTATTTTGCGAGTGTATTCTCCTCACTTACCCCCTTCGCCAAAGTTCAGGCTGGACCAAAAGCAGCCGAAAACATTTTTAATATGCACGCACGGCGACCCGTGGCTCGCCGCTACCCTTTATCCTTCGTCCTCGCTTGCAGTTCATTTCGAGATGCTCCTGGATTTGTGGATTTCGGGATTCCTGAGTATTCCTGGATGGTCCGGCTAGACAGCTGCCCCGTCCCGTGGACCTCGTGCCCCTCGTCCTGTAATTACACGGGGCATTTGCTTGGCCTTTGTTTCGCGCTCTCGCTTTTTTAGATTTATTCTCCGCTCCTCGGCGCCGCCCTGTTTGCATATCCTGGCATCCCGTTGAAGGATAAAGGCGCGCGCTTAAATAAGCAATTACCGTGTGCCAGCGACCAGCATCCTGTCAAAGTCCTGCCCAGCGTCCTGCACGAAAAGGGTTGAGCCACTCGGCCAAGGGACAAAGCGCCGTCACAGAAAAAAAAGGGTTCAAAAAGGGGAAGCAAAAATCGGGCAAAAAACACACAGACTGCCTGCCTGCTGCCCGGCTGTCGGTTCCGATTTAAATCTTTGGCCATGACATGTGGCGACCAGACAAGGTCCACTCTGTACCCCCTTGAAGTCCCAGCTATTTGCTGCGAAAAATAATCAATAAACGCCGGCTTTAAAGCCGGTCAGGCCAAGTTCAAGTTCAACACTTGATAATTAATTTCCAGGCCCCCGGACTAGCACCAAAGTGCGTGCCGAACTCTTTAGCATAGGGCCGGGCCCCCACTCTTGGCCCGGGAAAAGGGTCGTCGCCGTCGGGTCATTGTGCTTTTAATTAGAAAGCATTCCAAGGACGGGGCGAGGGCGAGGGCGGCGGGTGAAAACTCATTAAGATTTCCGCATAACCCTTTTTTCCGCCGGCTTTTCTGACCCAGTTTCACCCGGACAGCCAGCAGCCAGCCAGCCGGCTGACCTTCTTGTCCCGGGATTGTAATTAAGCAATTAGCTAGAAAACACTCTCGCCCTTTACTTTGTGCGGTCGGTAACTGACCCACGGCAAGGTGAAGTGCCCTGGGCCAGGTGTGTTGACCCCATGTTGCTGCTTTTTTATCCGCTATCTGTGTCCCAGTATCTGTGTATCTGTGTACGCGCACTTCCTGTCATTCGTTTTGGAAATCGCGACATCGTGATTGCATTTGGCATATGCACATGTGCACATCGTTATGCCGCCGCTTCTCCGAGGGTCACGCAGCTGGCCAAAAAGACTGCCGGCCAGAGGGACGGACAGACGGGCCAGCAACTGCATTTGGTCAATGGCCAGTTGCAGTGGCGAATTCCCCCTTTCGCGGCATTGACACATTTTTATTCGATTTTTCGCCAATGTTCCCACGCTTTACTGACCCAACGCAATATGGACTTGGTTAACTGGCCAGGAGTTGCAACTCAGGATCAGGTCAAAGCAATTTTCTTTTAAATTGGTCAAGAGAATAATATTTTTTAAGATCTGATTTTATAGGAGGTCTAAAAGAGGGTCAACATCGTTCCAGGCTTAGCTTCTTATAAGTAAACCTAATTATGTATAGTTTGGGTTTTTTATTTATTTTTAATTTGTCTAAGAATATTTACTAAGGCATTGGTGACTATTATTATACATTTTTTAAAATAAAAAATAATTTTTTTCGAGAGTAAAGAAAACGTTAGCTCTACCTTGGTTGGTCCTCTAAAAACTCAAAGTATTAACGTCTTAAAAATGACTTATTTTGAATATTAAACATCAAAGATTATTTCTAGTTGTCTTTAATATTTTTGTGTTTTATTTTTAAAAACTCTGCTTGACCTCTGTTCCCTTTTGTTTGCTAACTTAAAACATGTTCCCTTTAGCTTACTTTTGTTTGTATCATTAAACATGTATCGTTTAACTTGCTTTCCACCTTTGTTGCTTGATTGATAGGGCCCTCTTTGGGCGCATCTGCTGGATCTTGATCTATCGGTGGTCAGGTTTTACTGGATGGCATCTCGGAATCTTGAGTTATGGTCGCGGGCTCCTGGCGATCTGCTGTCAAAGGACAAAGCCATAAATTAGATTGTTTCTGCGATAATCGCTGCTAAGGTCCAGGCACATAGGAATTCAAGTCTTGGCAGCGCAGCTTTAAGGACGAAACGAGGGCTAATGAGGCTCAAAGGAAAACCGATCCTGAGCATGCACAGGGAGAAACCAGTTGATTGAGGTTCTTATTTATTTACATTTTTTTTTTATATTTATAGAAGCATATTTTTTTAGTGTAGGTGCCAAAAGCAAGGACCCGCATGGCTGTTTACCGTTGTATTATGCTTTCAGCTTGCCGCTTGCCTGATTTTTTGAGAGCTCCTCCCGCACTGAACCGTTCACCGGCGGCCATGGCAAAGGTCATGGGTGGCGGCCCCAAGGGGGCGACAAGGAATGGTAGGGCATAGCAACAATTGCCGCACTGCCGAGCCAGGCTTTTGTGCCTTTGGTTGGTTGCCAACCGCAAATATGTTCCCGCTCGGCTGTTTTATTTTTGCATTCTGCATTCCGGATGCTGGATGTTGGATGTTGAATTCCGGATTTTCCGCCATTGCAAAGTCAACTAATTGAATGTGCTAAACTCACCCACACAAATGCAGATATCGCGCTATATGGCGCATTAAGCGCTCATTTCTGGATTCCTTGCCAGGACCTCGCAAGTCCACTGATTCCCTAGTGCACAGGGAATATTTTTGATTAGTTTTAAAATAAGAGGGATTATTTAAAATATATAATATAATATTTAAGTATCTTATACTTTCGGTGCTTTCTTTTAATAACAATAAGCTTTGATACAGAAATAATTGTTAGAGAATTAATGAAATAGTACAGGAGTGCCTCAAAAATTTTTAGAGATTTGAAATCGATTAAAAATGCCCCCCAAATGTATGCAATAAAATATGTTTGGTCTTAAAGCTGAGCTACGAACTTTAAATTAAAATCATTAACATTTAATTCATAACTTAAAAAGTTCCAATAAAGTTTTCACAGCTAAGATTGGCTTTAGTTTCTGAGATAATGTTGGATACCTCCCGATTTTCTTACTGTGTTTGGGGAAAAACCTCCCATCACGATTATAATGATGATGACGAGGACGATGATGATGATGACGATTTCTCCATTTGCCGCTGCATCTGTATGGGTAATTACTGTGCTGTTTCATTGTGTGTGTGTGTGAGAGTGAGGGACGTCGACGTCTGCTGGATGTCCGTGGAAATGGGGTGGATTCTGCTTGCCGTTTTTTTCTATATACACTGTGTTTTAGCATTTTTTTTGTTTCCCCCGGCAGACCCTCTCTCTCGCTCTAACGGCAGCCAGCTCACCCTGTCCGCATTTTTTTTTCTACCCACTTCTTTTTTTTTTTGCATTTTACTTGCGTCGGAAACCGCCATTTTTTATGCGCGCTAACTACGCCGCCCTCTCTATTCCTCTCCCTGTCCCACGCCCTCTCCCTCGCCGGCCGCCCCTCTCTTTCGCACCCTCGCACTGCGAATTTGCGCATTAGAAAAAAATGTGGGCTGTGCTGTGTGTGTGGCTGTGTGAGTGAGGGTGTGTCAGTGTGAGTGTGGCATACAAAATGGATTTTTTTGTAAGACCCTCAAATACCGCCGGCCTGTTATTTCTATTTAATAATAGAGCGCGCCATTATTTAAGCGAATATTATGGACAATTCACAAAGTAAATTAAAGAAATGTTTTTATTAATTTTATTTTATTTTCTGTAGTATATGTTCTTGATGTTTTTAAAGCTGGAATAGACTTTTTTACAACAAAATATGATAATTTAATATTTTAGATACCAGAATAAACTGTTGAAAACATTTTTTTGTTTTTTATTTACACAAGAAGATTACATTTAGTTTTACAGGTATACCTTTACGTATGGATTTAATGCAGTTTTATGTCTTTAAATTTAAATTTAAATTTAAATACATAAAAGAATACATAGGACAATTACCAATTGGAATTATAATGAATATTATACAAAATATATTCATATTAATCACAAAAAGGTTTAAATATTTATTTCTAAATATTTTATAACAGAAGGCAAAAAACATAAAAAAATTCTTCTCACAAGTAGTTTTAAAAACAAGCAATTCTTTATTATGAACTCATTACAGATAAGAAATTGAGGCAATCGCGAAAGCAAAAAAATGTGTGAATAACAAATTACCAACTATAACTGAGTTTGAAATTATTATCGATTCCTTGAAGTGTTATATGTATGTACACCCAAAAAAAAATCATACGATTATTACATGAATTCTATTCTCTTGAGTATGCAAATTTTTTTAATAAGATGCTTATCAATTTAATACTACGAAAGTACAAATTTTATACTCATCTGCATTATTTCATTAATAATCACTAACGCGACAAACAGAAAAGCACTAAATTCCAGCTAACGCGATATGTTATTGAATTTTCGATGTAGGTTCGTATAAAAATAATACTCAAAAATGCACAATTGAAACTATAGAGTATAAAAATTAAACTTTGGAGTATATGTACATTTTGTTAAATATAAAATCTATACTAAACTCGTTATACTGCTTGAGTATACTTTTAAGACAACGCGTAGAAAGGTTAAACTCTTGTTTTTTTTTTTGGGTGTACGTACATGTATGTATGAATAAGTTATATCTTGACCTTCTGTGGCATGTGATAAATGTAATTTTTAAAAGAATGTCGCTTCGTGCGAACATTCTGTTTAAAAATTCAATAAAATATGAAAATTATAAAATAAGAATTGTTTAGTTTAAATAATATGAATAAACTTCCCACAAATTGTTCTTGGCTTTATAAAGCCATCATAAAACCAAAAGAAACACAAACTCATTGATAATATTTTAAATTATTGTATTAATTTTACATTTTACCTAATAGTGAATGATTAACTAAATTATTTAACATTTTTTCTTGTTCTATATGCCTGCAAGCTTTTAATTTGTTCATTTAAATACTTATTTAATTTTAATTTAATGTGAAGGCGCCTTTCTGGCGTCATCTATGTGACAAATAGTAAACTAACTGCGTTGCTGGCTAAGATATCGACGGAGTCTAAATTCTCCAAAGGTTCTGTGATTCGCTAAAAATATAGCGAGGACTCAACCCCTATTATTATAATTATTAATTTATTTATTTATGAAATTCGTATTTTGAAATATCATAATAATAGTAAAAATATCTATACTTCTTAATCAAAGATTATGCATCTCTTACAAAATAAATAAAGCTCAACCCTATTAACATCAGTTTCGTTTCAATATTCAAATTCAATATAAAAAGGTTAAACACATAAATATCTTAAAAAGCTAAATAATAGCTAAATATATCGTTATATATTTTTATTTAAACAATATTGATATTTTAAAATATTTTTCACGTCGTGAATCGTTAGTTCCTTTACGTCGCAAGTCGTCACGTTTTGTTCACTTACGTGGTTTGATTACGTCTTGGTAATTTAAGTGTGACCAGTTGCCGTGGAGAAGAAAATCTGCTCCTTAACAGAGTTCATTTATCCCCATCCTTTTATTATTGCAATTTCTTTTTCTCTGCTGTCTTATTGAATTCTGGTGAATATTGTGGGGTTTTGGCATGGAATGTTGGTAATGAATTTGTGCTGCATGTAGGATGTATTCTGGACCATTCATTGGGACTCACAGTACACGCAGAATTCGGAACGATTTTCGGTGTTTTAAGTGGAATAGGAGCTCGCCGAAGTTTTTGACGCTCTCTGTATGCTTTACTCCGTTCTGCAGGCGTTTTAGCTTGAGGATTGGGAGGCCTTAATTCTCTTTTCCGCTGTTTGTACCGCCTGTCGGCCTTTCTTTGGGGTGTATCTACGACAATCCTACATAAATTTTCAATGTTAGTATAATCTCGGCAATATGTTAAGCAATTCTATTCCAACAATACTGCTATATTGTGAAATATTCATCAACTCTTTTAAGTTGTTTACCTTTTGTTAATGTCATCAGTGAGTGAATCAGACTCTCCTCTTTGGTGATTCTCAGGGGACATTTCCTCTTGTTTCACTGATGTAATCATTAACTCTATCTCGTCACTACTCATTTTGAAACTCTGAAGAATGTAGAATAAACATTCAATTACGTATTCCACACATCCTCACGACGCTAACCAAGCAGCTGATGCTGATGCTTGGTGTTGCGCAGTTGGCTAGGGTATCGCCGATTTTCGTGACGATCCTGACTCGGTCTTACTCCGTCCCCGCAAATCCATGATGCGCCTAAAGAAGTTTCACTTAAAAAAAAACAAGAACAAACCTTATTTAAGTGCATTTTGTTGCGCATTTGTTTTTTATTATGGTAATCTGATTAAAGCACATTTAATGGCAAATAAAGCAAGGGACTCGTATGGCTTATTGTTTCCAGAGCCTTTATAGATGTGTCAATAATGTGTTCCCATTTAATAAGATACATTTTATTAATTTTAAATCAATATTTGTTATGTTAAAATATTCAAATATGTTGATAAAATCGAATACAATTCACGAACATCTTCCGTATTTCTGGTGAGTAAATGTCGCGAAATATATATTTTGTTTTAAGTTACGAATACATTTATTTCTAAGCTATAAAATTAGCTTTAAAAGTATTCTCTTTCATTTTCAAATATGCTACATTTAGCCTGAAACAAGCTAAAATTGCAGCTTCGTTCGTTTGTGTGACCAGTTGCCGTGGAACAGAAATTCCGCTCTAGTTCCAAAGACATTGACAATATTTGACTGACTAAAAGTAATTAGATAAAAAATCGGCTGCGTTCAAAACAAAACAATATTGTTGCGATTTCGATTGGGGCGTGGCCAAGACAACTCCGCTGAGGAGCCAGTGCAACAACAACGCAGCTCAGGAGCAGAGATAAAAGCGCCGAAAATGAAGAGCAACGTGAATCAGGGCGGATATGCCCCGCCGGGATTTGGATCAGGATACCAGCCAAATGCTCCGCCGGCCGAAGGATTTGGGTATCCGCCCCCTAATCCCCATCAGTCCGCTCCGTATTCACCGCCCCCGGGACACCAGCAGCCGCCGCCGCCCATGAATTACGTGAGTTCCAAATCGGTGACTATGTATATTTACAGACTATTTTTGTTTGTGTGCGCGAATTTTGGGGGAGGAACAGTCATGACGTCATTAGCTGCTGTGCTGGTAGGTACAGTGGGCGATCGATACAGTGAACTGGGAAAAACGAGAGGCAGGTTTGCTGCACGGATTTAAATTGCTTAAAGAATTTATAGGAACTTGGCGTTTTTTTTCAAACCAAGATAAATTTGTTTAAACGAAATAATCTAATATTTATGAAGATAAGGTCTCAGGGATCCCTAAATTTTATTCTGAAACTTATACCATTTTATGATATATATATATATA
This sequence comes from Drosophila tani, assembly GCA_008042535.1. Taxonomy (NCBI): domain Eukaryota; kingdom Metazoa; phylum Arthropoda; class Insecta; order Diptera; family Drosophilidae; genus Drosophila; species Drosophila tani. The sequence continues at coordinate 25,726 of VNJO01003638.1, read as the reverse complement.
TACATATATATATATTTCCTAAAGCCCGTTTTAGCGATCAACGAATTTTATATTTAGTTTATACTTACGTTCATAACAGGTTGTTCATATTTTTTTTAAGAGCGCTCACTGTGTTTATTTTTAAACCATAATCACATAGTCATTCGTGTCTGCATTGCCATAACACCGAGCTTTATTCGGGGAGACAGCAAAAGCAGCGTGCAAATAATTGCAAACAAATGTTTTTTGTCGATGCAAACAACTGGAATAACAATGTTTTTTAAATCAGACAAGCTGGTTGGATAAGGAAATCAATATTTAATTGCTCTGACTATAAGGCTCAGATAGTCAAATATTAAAAGAATGCCTCAGGAATAATATAAAAATTTTTAATCAGCACATATTGTATTTATATCTTCTTAAAATCGAAGAAAATGCGTTATGGTTACTTCCTTAAGAAATGCTTCAGCACTCTGTAATGATAATGTTAATCATAAAATAAATATGTGTTTAATAAAATTGCAATTTGCAAACATATTTGTTTCTCAGAACGCTACAGTCACCAGCAATACTGATAACTTAAAGAAGAGGGCACAAAAGATTAAACATTAAGTTGGAATTGGGATTTTTATGTTCATGACGAACTGTACACATTTTAAAGTCTTTGCAATATGACAAACTCTTCATACCCCTTACTTAGCTTAATAATTTTTAGATAATTAAAAGATACATGATATTCAGGTTCCATTTGACGGGAGATTGTAGATATAAAATTAAAGTGCAATACATTTTTTTTCACAATCTCTGGTGAAGCAAATGTAATTAGTAAAGATAAGCAAAAACAGAAACACTCGATCCACGTCAGAGAACCGATAACCGAGCACGACGACGCCCCCAATCGAACATTCCTCGCTCAACCCTCGATCGTTTCAGGGCTTTGTGCCGGGTCAACATCAGTCAGCCGGCTACGCTCCAGTTCCCCAGATGCCGCCCTACGGAGAAGCCCCACCTTATGGAGCTGGACAGCCGCCGTATGTTGGTGGAGGAGCGCCACCGCCACAGGCCTTTGGCGGCTACCCGCCCGGCCCCGCTGGACCGCCGCAGGGATTCGGAGGATATCCGCCGGGACAGCCGCAACAGCCCATAATCACGCAACCCGGAATGGGACCGGGAATGGGGGGTCCGGGAATGGCGCCAGGAATGCAGCCAGGAATGGGTCCAGGCGGACCAGCGGGTGAGTAATTCAAAGGGAGATTGAAATTAAGTCATTATTAGAAGCCACATGTGGAAACTGTAATTTTCAGATTATATTATTTAGTAAGAGAAGGCTTGAGAAAATGTAATAGTTGAGATAGCTTCAGACCTCGTGGTGTGGAACCCCCCCTTGATAGATAAATAATACTAGTACTATCTTCACTTTTTGATAAGAAAATAAGGTTTTATAGTTTATTACATAAAAGGCTTTGCCGGTTTTTTGTGTGATTTATATTTAGTTGTGGATAGTTTATTGGGGTTTTAATTATGACAGTTGTAGTATGGTCTTTTGGGGGGTATTATAAATGTATTTTTATAGGAATACATGTCCAATCGGAGAGTGAACTTATACATATATATATTTATATACTCAGGCTTTATCGAACTAAAATAATTTGAGCCTTGTACAATTTTCAAAGGGTTGTTATTTTACTTCTTAAAAGGGGGATAATGTTGTAAAAGTAAGAATGATTAATATAAATATATGCTGGAAATTCTATATACCTATACAATGTATCCACCACAGTTGTAGTCCCTCTAAATGTTTATTTCCAATGTTCATATAATTTAAAAGAAATTTATATCAAAGTAGATCAGTTCCCCCCAGCTTAATAAAAATCTTACTACTATCTGCTACTTATCTAGCTTTCGGCTTGAGTCCCTGCAGCAAGACAAAGACGCATCTCTGTGTGAGCACCGTGTCATTGCCCTGCATCGCAGATAATGTCCAATCAGTTTTCTTAATAAATCCTCGAGGTGCAGGCCATCATCCCCGAGATAGAGACTAGATCGGTGGAGAACAAAGGGTACTATCTAACGCTGATCCCAAAAACCAAGTGGGATGCAAATATTTACCTAGTCAGAGCGGGACAAGGTGTTAGAGTGAGAGATTTCGAGGTTCCTTCTCCATCTCCGTTATCTCCTGGATGTGTTTTTGTTTACACGTGCGTCTGATCCGTCCCAAATACGCTGCGAACCCTGTCAGGTCTTCGGCGCTTATCGGAAGGCGCCGCGTCCGCCTTAATTGAACCAATAAAATAATACAAAAGCGGCATTTAAAATGCTGTCCGTGGGTACGGCGTTGATTTTCCTCCGTCGTTTGAGTGCGATGCCTCAGTTAGTTCATCTCTGGGCCGCAGAGCAGGCAGTCGTGTCTAAAGTCTTACAAAAATGTCCACCGAAAAGCGACCAAGTGGCGTCTCGGGTTGCGTTTCCACGCTGGATCTGAGCGGGGAAAACCATACAGGGCCAGAGGGCACGAGGGGCGGCGTGAAGAGCGGCTCCAAGGTGCTGCGAATTATATGGCACTCGCTCTACAGCCAGTACACTCACCTCTGCTCGAGGTCCCAGACCCTGAGGCAGCTGGTCTGCCGGGAGGCCAACAAGCCGCTGCCCAAGAAGCTGCGCCACACCATGAGGCTGAACAAGTCGGCCAAGCGGAAGGGCTACGAGTTCTACATCAGCGACGAGGATAGGAGGTGAGCTGCGGGTTCAGGGTGTTCAGGTATAGCAGGAGAGGTCTGAAGAATTGAGCTGAAGAATATTTGAGGTCAGGGATGGTTTAGGTTCTCTTGAAATTGAGTAGAACGACGATCACTTTTATGAGAGGTTATAGAAGTTGTAGAAGGAAAGATCTTAAGCCACTCGCATTCCTCACAGATTTAAATGCAAGCCCTTATCCTTAAATAAAATTAATTTCTAGGGATGGAAACTATTAAATAAATAATTAAATGAAGATAGTAATAAAATTAGGTATTTTTATGACTTCATAATATTATCATACATCAAAGATAAGTCCTTAATTTCTTCACGATTTTTAAAAGAAATTCATTGCAAGTTTTTAGTTCATTTTTCTGAGTAACTTTAGTCAATACATATCCATCTAGAAGACCAACAACCCGATTATGTAAATCACTTCAAGGTTGCCTTGCATTGTGAAATTAAAGATTTAATAGAGCTCATAATAAAAGATATCTGCCTAGCACAGATTAGATACCAGAGCCATCAGGGGATGAGGTAGCATAAAAGGCTGTGGACGGAGAGGGGGTTCTCTGTCAGAAATTGTGGGAGGTGCCTCCAATTAGAGAGGCCTAGCAATTGTGCCGGCGACATTGACCAATTGACACACTGGCGACTAAACGAGCTGAACGAGATGGCCTTTGTTGTCTGCACTAATTCAATTTGCCCCGCCAAGATTAACCCAAAGAAAATATCTAGAGAATGTCTAATTTATAAAGAATTTACTGTAACCTTTTTGGCATAAAATATATCTTAAAGAAATAATGATAAAGGCACAAAAGTTATTCGTACCCTTATTAAATACTAATTGTTGCTATATTTTGTTTCAGGCGACTGGATGAGTATACCTTCCGGAATTCCGAACTGTCCGCGCGGATTGGAGTACCTTACGACTATCGACCAGCTTTTGGTTAAGCAGAAGGTCGAGCTGCTCGAGGCCTTCACCGGCTTCGAGACCAACAACAAGTTCTCGATCAAGAATGCCCTCGGCCAGAAGGTCTACTACGCGGTGGAGGACAATGACTGTTGCACCCGGAACTGCTGCGGCCCCTCCCGACCCTTTGACATGCGGGTCTTTGACAACTTTCAACAGGAGGTGATCCATATGCATCGGCCGCTGGCCTGCTCCTCCTGCCTCTTCCCCTGCTGCCTGCAGAGCATCGAGGTCTCGGCACCGCCAGGCAATGTCATCGGCACCATCGAGCAGGAATGGTCCATTTGCTCGCCCTCGTTCCGCATCCTGAATCACATTGGGGACACAGTGCTGCGCATCAAGGGACCCCTGTGCACCTTCTCGCTCTGCGGCGACGTCGAGTTTGATGTAAGTTCTTTTCAGGGGTTTTCTTTTATCAATATCTATTTTATTATGTATTATATTTATTTATTAATATATATATTTTATTATTATAATATTTTATTCCCTTTCCAGGTCGTTTCCCTCACCGACGAGAAGGTGGGCAAGATCTCGAAGCAGTGGTCGGGCCTGGCGCGTGAAATCTTCACGGATGCGGACTTCTTTGGCATCAGCTTCCCGCTGGACCTGGATGTGCGCATGAAGGCGGTTCTGCTGGGCGCCACATTCCTGATCGTAAGTTAATTAAAAGTTAATTAAAATTAAAATTAACCGGTCGTTGGCTCCGGCCCAATCAGTTGTATTCCGTTCACTTTTATCGGTTCAAGCTGTTGCGACGCCTGCAACGCAGATTACGTTGGTGCTGAGGTAACCCGAAGAACCCAGCTTAGTTTGCGTAGGCTAGTCCCCCAGCTATAACTTCCTAACTTTGTAGAAATTAACCATCCTAATTAATATATATTTCTGCCTATAGGATGCCATGTTCTTTGAGAAATCGGGCAACCAGGAGACGGATCGCCCCGGCATGCTATAGAACGCGGGCGACTGGTGCTGCGACTGCTGCTTTGAGCTGGCCGGTGGCTGCTTCGATTTCTAGGTGTAACTCTCTTCCCTGTGAACTGTCGCGTACTAGTCTTCTAAACCAAATGCTTGTTGATGGATATATGGAAACGCACTTACGGAACTCCTTTGTTAAAGCTGATGCAAAATCCGAAAATGGAACATAATGAACTCAGGCCTCCTCCAAGGGGACATTGCCAGGATATTCATGCCTACTACTCTTAAGTTATAAAGCATTTTACGACAAATCAGCTTCCTTCATGAATTTACCACGAAGCACATTGACGAATAAGCTTACCAACGAACTACTCGATAATAAACCATGTACTTTAAACTGTATTCTGAGTGTCTTACGAATAGAGAAATTTATAAGCTGAAAGCTGGCAGGAAATTTACATACAAATACCCTTATCCCTATCTATATAACCGAAGATATTTATGAATTCTTTTTATGTATTACTTGAAGGTTAAATAAATGTGTCCAATTTAAGATGTAAACTCCCAGGCATTTATTTCAAAATAATAACGGGGAATATCTTTTATTTTTATAACTTTTCCTTTTTCTTGATCCGAAACGTGTCGAAACGTTTGCCAAACCAAAGTGACCTTATATTCTTTTCTTAAAAATCTAGCTTAATTCTATTATTATTATTCTAACTATTATCGATAACATTATACAAACTGGTCACTAATGTGACCGTGTAATACAAAATAATGTGTTTACAATGTTATTTATTTATTTATTTTTTTTTTGAGCTTGCTCTTAAAATAATTCGACAAATGTTTGACGGAAAAATCTTTTGTCAAAGCCATTTATTTATAAAAGTTTTTATTCAATTTATTTAAATTTTTTATTGCACAAACATGGACTGCCTTTCCGGGCTAGATAGCGTCTTTGTCAAGCAGAAAATCGACATGCTGAACGTTTTCACTGACTTTAGCCAGAACAGGAGGTACGTGGTCCTGAACCCGGCCAGAAACGAGATTCTCTTCGCCGGGCAGACTAATAATTTTCTGCAACGCCAAATGATGCCGGACTATAATATGGCGCTAATGGTCCTGAACAAAGATAAGACAGAGCTCCTGCGTATAGCTCGGCCCAAAGACAACGGCTTCTTCTCGTGCCCCAAAATGGATGTGTTCCTGCCGCCTGGAAATCTGGTCGCCACATTGCAGGTTACCTCCTGTTATTGCCTACGGGGCATGGACGTCTTTGACGCCAAGAAGAATCTTGAGTATACGATCCAAGATCCAGTTCCGTGTGGCGGCGTATTCCATGTGAGTTTTAGGGATATGACTGCGTAAATAATATTTCTAAAACTCTTAGGTTGCCAATACCAGCGGCGTAAAAATAGGTAAGATTTCAAAGAAATTTGCCGGCGTACAAGAGCTATTTACGAATGCCGACAATTTTTTGGTGGACTTCAAAAATCTGGATTTACGCACCAAGTGGATTATGCTGGGCGCCACATTCTTTATGGTGAGTTATACTTATTTTATATTTTATATATATACCTTAAGCTGTTTATCTACCTAATTTCCCTTACTGCCCTCCCTAAGGATGCCGTATTTTATGAAGATAACCAGTTTTGTAGCATTCAATAGTGCCGGAAAGAGTTACCGAGTTTGTGTACCAAATTCCCTGTATGTAGTCCAGAAATAAATGATGGATCCCTCTTTGTCTGTGAATTACTATAAATTAATGTAAAGAAAAGGATGTACCATCACTAGCTCCCCTGCTGATCTGGTTTGGTGGCATGGAAACCGGCTCCCTAAAAAATAAGAACCCAAACGAGTTTGCTCCGATTAAAAATAAACCCAAATTAACGCATTGCACTCGCAGCCAGACCGGACCAGACTCGGTTCAGTTGGCAAAATGCAGGCGATGATAGACCTTGCTCTGCTCGGACTGCTTCTGGCCGCCAGTTTCTGCGGCGTTCTGGCCAAGGATCTGCAGGAGTGCGAGGACCTGGGCCAAGGCACTCAGCTGTGCCGCGAGATCGAGAGCTTCGAGCAACTGAGCCGGTATGTCGGCGAGAACTGGCGCAGCGTGAAGGTGGTGAACGAGCACACCGGCATTGAGGACGAGGAGGCCAAGGAGCTACCCAGTCTTGCCGGGCTCCTCCAACTGGATCTGTCCGAGTCCGGTGGCGTGATCTTGAGCCAGCGGGGACTGCAGGACTTTGCGGGGCTACAGGAGTTAAATCTCACCCACTGCCGGCTGGAGGAGCTGCAGGAGGAGCACTTTCCCAACGCCTCTAAAATTACCAGCCTGGATATAAGCTTCAACGACATCCAGCTGGTCACGGGCAAGCACATGAGCCGGCTGGCCAATCTGGAGTACGCCAACTTCTCCAACAATCTAATTGCGGACATTGAGCCCGATGCGTTTCGTGGTCTGAAGAAGCTGCGCTTCCTGGATCTCACCACCAACGAGCAGGAGAACGTGACTCTCGGAGAGAATGCGAACCTGAGGTACCTGTCCATAAGCAACAACAACGTGAGAGACGTAAGTGGTTCTTTATTTTCCTGGGAAGCCTGAATATTTCCAACTAAAAAATCTCCCTCAGTTCCAATGGTGCCGCCTGCGTGGACTGCCCAAGCTGGAGGAGCTGCACCTGCACAGCAATTGGCTGGAGAACCTGGACATGGGAGTGTTCTATGCCCTGCCCAGGCTGCGGGTCCTGAATGTGTCCAACAACAACTTGTACGACATAAAGCGAACCATCTTCAATGCCCCCCAGGATCGAGTGCCTCTGGAGCTGCTCGACTATAGCTCGAATAATGTCAAGGTGCTGGAGGACTCCGTCTTCTGCAAACTTGTGAGCCTGCGGACGCTCAATCTGTGGCTCAACCAGATCAACAGGATCCATCCAAGGGCCTTTCTGGGTCTGAGCTCCCTCCAATCCCTTCAGCTACAGGGAAATAAGATCTCCTCTCTGCCCGACGAGGTGTTTGCCAATTTGACTGCCCTGGAGAGGCTGGACTTGAGCAGGAACAATATCAAAAAGCTGGGCCTGAGGGTCTTTGGCGGAACCCTTCTCCGGCAGCTGATCCAGCTGGATCTGAGCAACAACTACATTGCAGAGCTGCATCCTCTGGCCCTCTCTTCGCTGCCGTTTCTCAGGGAACTCCGGTTGAGGAGGAATAAGCTAGTGAGCCTGGACCTGCGCACATTTGCTCCTTTGCGGCGATTGCAGTTGCTTACAATAGGTGAGAATCGCCTGGAGGAGATCGAGCCAGAGATCCTGGACACCTTCGAGCGTCTCTCTCATCTGGAGATCAACAACAACCGGCTTACCTTCTTGCCGGATCTGAACCTGCATCAGCTGCGACACATCAGCCTCGAGGGCAACCCCTGGCAGTGTTTGTGTCTGGACGAGATCACTGCCTGGCTGGATGCACGTCGGGTGAGCTATGCCCGGCCCAGCAGCGCCTACTTCAGTGGCCGGAAGCCCCTCTGCGTGGTCACGCCCATGGACAAGTGCCTGAGGAAGCTTGGGGAAATAAAGGCTCAAGGGATAGTCGAGAGCTACGAGAAGATCTAAGATGATATTTTATTTAAATTAACAATTAAAATTAATAAGTTCGAAATACTTACGAACGTTCTTTAGCCTTAATTTAGATTTAATATAGCTCCCTGGAGAGCGAACAATAAATCAATATCCACTAAATGCTGGACTGCAGTTTCTGTTGTGGGTTCCGCTCCGCTGGCTGACTGACGACTGGGGGGGGCGATGTCCACCCCAGGAATCCTTGGAGCAGCCTCTCCGTAAATCACAGACAATTGGATGACCATGAGGGCAAAACTTTTAGCTAGCCAAAGTATTCGGCCAACTGTCGTAAAACAATAAAACGGAAGGCATCCTAGGCGGGAGAGCAGAACGATCCGGGCGGAAAACCGAAGCAGAGATTTTCAAATACTTAACACCACTTAAGCGAACAGTTGGACAACGACAATGACGGAGGACTAGGGACTGCCAAGTGGGAATTCCAAGTGGAGAGCGGCAGCAGGTGGGGATTTGATTGTTGAGCGTAATTTAGCGCAAGAATTTTTATTAAAATTTTCAATTTGTTTGCAGATAAACTTTCCAGCCCGGCCACAATGAATTGATTGATTGATGCGAGTGGAATGAGCTGGTAAATGGGCGAAGTTTGGTACTTCAAAGAGAGATATTCTGAACAAGTTCTCTATTGTTCCGTAAAATATAATTTTATAGTATAAACTGTGAAGATATTCCAGAGATTGTTGCGGTTATATATGTTACTCTGCAGAGCACACATGATTCACGCCTTAATGAGGGCGTAACTTCTCTCTTATAGCACTTGCATTCAAGCATTTGAATAGGCCAGAGTTGGGTCAGAGCAAGTCGAGCAGAACTATTCGAGGCATTCACACGAGAGCAGGTAACAAAGGGACAATGGGCCCGGGGAGTTGGCAGCCAGGACAAGTGCAGTCAATGTGCAATTACGGGTATAAAAGGCGAACACCCAATATCCTTGCTCGACAGCAGCCATAAAAGTTAGGACCTTAAAGCTGCACAGACTCTAATTAAATTAAATTTTTCGCTTGCTCGACGACGAATTAAGTGGCCCGTCAAAGGTGAAAAGGTGGAAGATGGAGATGTGGCCACCCCGAGGTGCCTCCAATTAATTTGGCAACAAACTTGGACCGTTGTTTGCACAATTTGATAACCAAAATGGCTGGAGTTCCGGTCCTCCATCGAGCCTCCTGGACATGACAAACTTGTTGCTCCCCTCTCTCTTTCTCTCTGGGGAAATTCCCTGCCGAAAGCCGAACCCTTGTCAACCTGAAATGAAGCTCCGCCGAGGTGTCAAAGACATGCCGGCCATCAATTTCCCCCAGATCGCAACCCCTGTCCGCTGCTTGACCCCGTGACCCCATGGCGTATGCGTAATATTCCCTAAAAATAAATTCAAATTCAAATGGAAATTTTCTGCGCATCCGTTAGGTGGTTTTACATTGTTTTATTTGATATTTATATTTTTATGTCTACTTCGGTTGGAGTGGTTGCACTGTACTCGCCACTAGCATTTTGTTTGGTTAATTACGTTTACGGCTAATTGCGATTTTGTGGCCTAAATGGCCGCAAAATTTGTTAACAAAATATTTGCGAAAACATTTTTGCACAATTAGCCAGGTCATTGTGTGTATGTTCACATGATGCGCATTACGGAAATGGAAACTGGGTACAAGTTCTATTCAAATTACAAAATTGGCGGTTCCTGCGGTTGCCGGCCTTATAAGGATTAATATCCTTTAGGAGTTTGAGTTTTAGCGGTGAGCAATGGCTTTGGGGGGGCCCTGGGCTGCGGCAAGATCCAGTGATGCCTCTCGGAAAATGGTATGTGCCCGTGAATGGAATGTTGCAGATTGTCCTGGTTCGGCTCCATCAGCCCGGCCAGCTTCGAGTGTGAGGGCAGTTTGGATGGAGACTCCTCTGAGGTCAGGCTTTCCTCCAGGCCCTGAAGGTAAGACGTCAGCTTTTCGCGGGTCTGGTGCAGCATCTGTCGGGTTTGACCCAAGCTGCCCGACATTCTCATGTAGTCGAGCTTGTAGCACTTTAGGGGAATCTTCGGGTAGGGAGATTAAAGAGATTAAAAGAAATATAATAAAGAACCATATAGTTCTTGAAATACCCACCCTTGCGGTTAATTTTTTATTAAAATACATTTTGATGCGGACCATGTGGTTGCTGTAGTCGGTTTGGGTGCAGCAGGTGGCGTTCAACTCGTGGAACCGTTCCAGGCACACGCCCACGTGGTGCCTCTGCTCCTCCATCCACTCAGGCACCGCCTCCAGTTGCTTGGCCAGCTTGTTGGTGCAACATTCAGACCCATAGATTTGCTCCGCCAGGGTGCACAGCTCCTCGCTATACTCCTTGAGACTGCTCTTCACCGCATCGACTTGGAGGGAGGCCCGGGAGGTCTCCAGCTGGACTTCCCTCAACCGGTCCGAGTCGGACTCAACTCGGTCTGGGATTGGTTCGCTCCCGTTGGCCGATTTCGTGGGCATGGTTTGAAGTATCATACTTTTCATCTGCAGCACCCGCTGCTTCATCCTTTCCAGCTTCTCGTAGGCCTCCTCGTAGTCCAGGTCGGAGCTGGCCCCCTCCTGGTTAGCACTTTCCTCCAGTGTGCTGCGCGTCAACTCTATGTCGCTCTCATTCTGAGACCATCCCGCCGCCTTGCAGGACATCTTTACTTGGGTTTTAGGGTTATAGAGTTCGTTTCGAGTATTACTTTTGTTGGGAGAATTAAGTGCGTCTAGTTACAGTCTGTGTGAGTGAGTGAGGAGATTCTCGGGGATTGATTAATATTAGTTTGACGCAGCAGAAAAGGGCCTACTTGGGGCAGCTAAAATATCATTGTTAAGAATTACTCCAAACTATATTCTCTCTCCTTTTTCACTTCCAAAAAACATACAGAATGTAAGTGCAAATTTTCCAATTTACGGGATGTTAAGAACTTTGTTTCCAGCTTGGCATTTTGCCTTGGGGGCATTTTAATGAAAATGCCTGGCCAGAGCGCCACAAAGTATGCAATGCAGCTGCAACAATGCTGCCTGCTCCGTCAGAGTGCACACACCTCAATTTTTGGCCCAGAGGCTCGGAAATTCCCTGCTGCTAATGATTTTTAATAGCCAAATTGCATGAGAGCTGGCTGCCAAGATCCTGCAGGCGGGTCGCAGGACGCAGCTGCCTCTTAAAAGCGTATTTGTGGTCGCACTCCTGCCTGAAACACACACCCCACACACACACTCGCTGCGGTCAATAAAGTATGCAAAGTGGTGGCTGCTGGAGGAGAAGGGGTTGCTGGGAGGTGATGTGGCCTCCGGAGTGACCATCCCGCCGACCTTAAAAACAAATTAGTGGTGCTTACTCAACAAGATTGAGTGGCTCGTGTATCGCTGTCATCGTCATCGTCGTCGCGGCTGTCCGGTTATCGAACAGGGGCGTGGTCCCAGAAGGGGGCGGTGTAACCACGATTAAATTTACTCAAGGGAGTGCCAGATGTAATCACTGTTGCAGGGGCTATGTGTGACTTTGTATGTTGATTATGGTGGTGTTTCTTAAAGCTTAGCTTATTATTTAAGTACTTCATATATATAAATAATAGAAGCTATATATCTTAATAATATTACTTATTAAGCTCCCTTATTTTTGCATATTTTCCCACGACACTGTTCCATATTGATTACGCACTCAGCTTTCCCAGCTAAGCAGAAATATAGAAGGAAAAACCGCACTTAATTAATTTGAGCGTCTGTGGTCGCTGCTCCTGTGATCCTGTGACCACATCCCGAGTCCAGATGCATCTATTTATAGGCCCCTGATATTAACTGATGAATATTTATGCGAATTCTAGGACCACAAGGAGCCTGGCAAGCATGAGGCAGCATCCTGGCCATTCCGATGACGCGGCACATCAACAGTCGAGCATAATTTTTGTTAATAAAAGCGTGTAATAATTTGCCGGCAGGCGAACACATGTAACACAAGGGGGGGAAGCCGCCTGGCCTGTGTGTTGCAAATGAAATTATGTAAATGTGACAGCAACAGCGGCAACAACACAACGCAACAGAGATGTATCTGCAACTGAACTTTGTATCTTTTTCGGGGGGCGACGGGGCGGCGGTGGCAGCAGCGGTTGACCCACGAATACAATGGTAATGGAGGCAGCAGGGGATTTTAGGGGAATGCGGTCTGCGTTCTCTGCCAAAACATGGCTTAATGTTGATTAGATGCATTAAACATGCAAAAGCCCAGGCCCGCATGCCAGCAGCCGTTGTTGTTATTTTTGGGGGCAAACAATAAACGGCAGCATAAAATAGATATGTGCATTGCGAATTTACCAGAGTGCAGAGAGCGAAATTAAATGGGTTTTCTCAACCAAAACAAATATTTTAATAAGCGGGAGAAACTCTTATAACTAGTAGTCATTTTTAAGATTTTTTGTGAGCTAGTTTAAATAGATCTTCTCAAAAACAAAGGAAATAAGGATGCAATTATATAAATATTAAACCTCTAACCTTGAATTTTATATGATTTATATCTTATAAAATTGATTAATAAAGAGTTAAAATATTAAGAATTAAAAATACTATTTAAATATAAGTGTTTAATGATTTTAAATATTTTTATTTTAGAGTTTACAATGATCTTATTAGCAAATATCTAGGAATTAAAACGAACCAGCCTATGTACAATAATTTTGTTGCCTTGTTTATTATAATTAGCATCTTAGGGAAATATTTAATATTAATACCATTGATTTTTCCCAGTGTTTATGTGCGTTTTAGGGGGAAATCAAATTAGCGCGGCGTTTTAACTTTTGCGCGGCAATTGAATAACTTTAATTGGTAATAAAGCTGAGCCCACACACACACACACGCGGCCATGGAGCCGGAAATTGCGAAATTACAGCTGGGAAAGCCAATCAGCAGAGCCGTATCAAAGGGGAAAACTATCCGCAGCGCTCCGCCCCATCCCTCCTCTCCTGGCTTTTCCTTTTTGGCCGCAAGCTGTTTACGATCCTGCCAACTTTAATAGTAAATAACAACAATAACAAGCGCCGCAGGAGCAGCTGCGAAGCTCCGCAAAGTTTCTGCACAATACAAGCCAAAAAAAAAATAGGAAAACGAAAATCAGAGGGAGGAAAAAAAAAAACGAAGGGAAAACCCAGAGAAAAGAAAAGTTGAAAAACACTTTACTTTGATGACCGTCCAAGTCTTTGGCTCTCGACGCTGTCGCCATGGTTGCCATTCAAATGGCTCGCTTAATTTTACCCTCACCGTGGGGATTGTGGCAACTTTTTAATGACTCCTGTCCGAGGCGGCAAGGTGGACACATTGTTCTCTCCTCCAGTTCCAGTTTCAGGTTGTCATTTCATCTCCGAAAGGGGGAATTTATTCGATGGCCGGGGGACAAGTGTCAGTGTGTCAGTGAGAGCGAGGATGCGGCATCGGGACTTCCCGCGAAGTCCTTGTTGCGGCATCACAAAAGGGCAGAAGGAATTTCGAATATTGGTTTATTGAGTGGGAATCTGTGGCTCCTCGAAGTTGTTAAGAATAAATCAAAGAAAATGATCATTTCGAGGAACTCGAGGGATTGATATTAAGCAGAAATTTATTGAATATTTTCTTTGGAGTGATCATGGGTGGAAATATATTACATTTTTCCTACAACTAAATCAGAATTTAGTATTTAATACTTATTATATGATAAATGTATCCCGAAAATTATGAATAATAATATAACGAATAAATTTAAATAATATTAACGTGATTTTGAATAATCTTACTACAAACTCTTTCAGAGTTAATCGAAATTTTCTATTAATATTAGTTCTTTGATAATAAATTCACAAATTATTAAATATAAATAAGCACTTATATATTTTCCAATATTAAATAATATTAATAACATTTTAAGTATAATACAAAAATTTCTCCATTCCCAAATGTAAAGAGTAAACCCAAGTCAGTGGCTGGCAGACCGACTGCATTTATTTTCCATCCGATAGCTAGGCCAAACCATTATTGATTTCCCGATTGGAGCCCACAGTCGCGCCCAGGCAGACTTATCTGGGAAAAGGGTGAGCTGCGAGTGCCACTTGGGGCGCTTTGACAAAAACTTTCTTTTGTACATATTATTTATGCCCTGTTCCCGGAGGCTGCGGAAAAGGTTGTGGGGGAATCGGAGGACGAAAAGGGGCCAGAGGTCCCCTCAATACAAGTTGTTCCTGTCACGGTTGTTATTGCTCCTTTATTTGTATTGGCTTTGGCTTTGGGCCTTGGTCGTTGTAACATTTTTTAATTTATGTAGCAGCTGTTGCTCCGGCTCCGGCTCCGTCGCAAATGTCAAATGCATTCCGAGGGGAAGTCAGAGCCCGGCGACTCATAATGTGTTAAGTTTTCGCCCGACGAGTGAGTGAGTGGCTCGTGCTCGAGTTGTTGGCAAACAGTTTGGCTCCTTCCCTGCGCCAAAAGTCCCTTCGCGTCCCAAACTTCCAGATTCAAGTGGCCCCGAAAGTTTGCGCCAAAAGAGGCCAGCAAACTAATTATTTAGTTTCGCTTCGCTCCGCTTTCGCAAGCGGCAAGCGGCAAATGCCAAACGTCAGCCAAATATCAATAAAAACTCCAATCGAGATCTATTTCAATTAACTTGTTAAAAAACTTTTTAATTAACGGCACTGCAGAGCGGCAGCCCCTGAAGTTAGTTTCTTTTTGCCGGCTTCCTGGCAATTTTCGCATGAATTTATGGCTGCGCCTAATTGGGCAACAATAAAGTGAAGTGAAAAGGGAGAGAAATGACAAAACAATCAAAAAGTGTTGCGACCATTAAATACCCGGACAAGAAGCTATGCATTCTTATCAAAATATGTTTTACTAGGGAGCTTAGTTTTAAGAAAATAAAATCCACCGTCCTAGCCTTTTTCCTTAGATTTTAATATTAAATATATTTTTTACCAAAGAAAGACATTAGTTTTCTTACATTTAATAAATGAGTAAGTATTTTACAAGATAGAAACTTAAAGGAATTAAAAGTTACGGCCCAGTCTATCCCTGCATCGAGTACCTTATACCCTGGCAAAATTCACAAAAGAGAAGAAAAGAAAGGCAGAAGAGTCCTGTGATATGTAAATGTTTATAAATCAAGTCGCTCGGTTGTCTGTGACAAGTGGTCGGCCGACTGCTCGGACACTTCAAATAAATAAATAAACAAACGAGCCTGCGACCTGTGTCCTGGTTAGTCCAACATTCCGATTCCCCCTTTTATTCCGAACCCTCATCAAAAATAGTCCGCTGAGTTGCTCTATATTTTTTCCTTCTTTTCTTTTCCCCGCCTGACACCTTGTGATTTAAAAGCCGCAACATATGAGCAGGAGCCTTGGCCAGGACCTGGTGATTTATGCGCACCCAACTGATTTACTGCCGCACAAAGGCTATTAGGAGGACGAAGGAGCCTCGCTCCCACTCCCGAGTGGGCACTCGATTTGCTGCTGTCGACAATTACATTGTCTAGACCAGGACGACTGTCAAAACGCGCTGCCTGATGGTCAGTCAATGCCACCTCTAACTTGATTATAGAAATGACAAAAGCAGCAGAGCATTAGCAACGAGACGAGACGAGGCGAGGCAACGTTAATTCCAGTTTTTTAGTGACTTGATAAATTGTGGGACCAAGACTGAGAGCTATTAATAAGATAAATGAGCGGCAATAAGTGGCGCTGGCACTTCGATTTCGTTCCCGGCTCACTTCGCTGCTTCCGCTGCACAACGCGGCGTATGCGTAATTACCATTTCATATGCATTAAGCGGCGCTTCCATCAGACGGCACCCGCTCAAGAAGCGAATAAGGTGCACTGGAATTAAAAATGGGGGGCTTGCAAAATATATAAAACTAAGAGTGTAATTAATTCTTCTTCTTCATAAAAAAATATAATCAAAAAATGCTTTTTAAGTCATATTTTGTTATCATTTTCAGTGCTATAAAGATTATTGGTAGGTCAATTTATACTGTTCTTCTGTTTGCATTTATTACGATTTGTTGAGCTTTAAAAGGCCACAGAAATTAGTTTTAAAGCGTGCATTTAAATGGTTTCTTCTCAATTTATTTATTAATATAAGCTACAAGATAAGATAAGAATTATAACTATTGAATAAAGGAGACCCTCCCCTCAGTGTAAAGAAAAGATGAACCGAAATAGGGGAAAAACCGAGCTGGAATGGGGATACAAAAAAAAAGAGGGGAAAAGGAAAATGGAGCAGGAGCGCGAGTCCCGGTGTCATTAAGCGCATTTGAAAAATCATCAACAATACAAGCGCGGAGCGGAGCGGAGCGTTGACAATGTTGCCAGCTTGGACGCTAGCGGATAAAAAATGTAGCAATAAATTGAAATACGATCAATAATAATTATGATTGGGCGAGATTGAGAGCCAGACAGGCATTGCTCAAAGTGAATACACCGAATAATTGCGTTTCCATGCAATTGCTCAATTCCACAAGGAGCCGCTGCCTATCGGACACAATGGCCCGATTATCGATAAGTGAAATGGGGCTGCAGGAATAATCATTAAAGAATGGCCCCAAACGCGAAAAAGGATACAACACTCAAGTCCTCAGGATGAGCCTCGCTCCGGGGCGGATTCCAAAAGGCTATTATTGAAATTACTTTTTGTGTGAAATTAAAAGCCTTTTAACGGAATAATAAGAATACAGCATATATGGAATAAAATATATTTTATGCTTGCCTTTAAAGTCCTTTAACTCATTAATATTCCCTTACAATAGATTTTAATTACAGTCTCCACTATCTTAAATCGTACAAAATGTTTGCAAAAATTTTAGATTCAATAAAATCACTTTAAAGCCAAGTCCTTTAAAAGCTATTCAACAGTTATTATCGCTTATGCTCAATGGTTCATAAATCCATTCATCTATTGTGATATCCCGCAGAGTTGCGACCGCAAATCCCCATCGAAGTTCCCATTATATTTCCCATTCTTCGACAATTGTTGCGGGAGCGTTTAAAAAAACATTAGTTCAACTGACCAGCGGCCAAGTTCAGCTCGTTTTGAGGGGATAGAAGATGCCAAGGTCCAGGGACTCGGACCTCCCCCGTCAGGGCCCCAGGAAAGTGAAAGATATCCCAGCCGAGTGACCGCAAATTTCTCCGGCCGGCTGTCCAGTTCGTCACAATGGAAATCCAATTTAATTTTACTGATTCTGCACTTTGCACAAATCGAAGTGCCCTGACCAAAATCTCATCGTTAAAGATGCGGTCGAGCCAAAACCGCAGGCTTCGCCGCAAAACGAGCTGCATTTGGCAGGGGGGCGGGTTTCGGGGGCTAGAGTGCCTATCCCCGAGCCCCTTTTCGCTTGTCCAGATGGCCGGACATGCATATAGAGCCCGCTGTGGGGATAGTATCAGTCCAGGGCACATCTAATTATTGTTTACCGTGCTTAAACGCCGGGAAAATTGAATTGGAATCAACAAAAAAATAAAAAAAATGCGACGAAAATCGAATTTGCGTCCGGAAGTTGGGTTTCCTTTCGTGGCCAGCAGACCACGAGACAGAGACAGCTCAGAGAGGGACCAGCCCAGCCCGGACAGGACCCAGAGGAATCGCAGCCAGCCAGGACAGGGCAGCAAACAAATCCTCAAAGATTTCAGCTTAGCCCCGAGGCAATAAGCAGCAAGAGAAGCGTAAAGAAAAGACATGGCAAAGACACAGGTAAAGGAGATTGAGGCACTGGCAGAAAAAGTGAGTAAATATTTGAAACAATTAGATATATATTTCAGATTGAAGAAGGAGAGACAAGTATAGGATCTACAGATTTTTGTTACCTTATAAATCACACTGAAATAGGGAGTATGTTATTTTTATTGACTCTTATAATTATTTATTTATTTAATTAAGAGTTCCAACTTCGAATAATTATTTATTAATGAATTTATTATCAGGGTACTAGTATTTGAACTTTTATTTAATATAGGAAAGTTAAAACATTTAAACATACGTATATGAATTTGTCACTTAATAATCATCATAATATTTACACTCTGTTTTAAGAGAAAATATCAACTAACATGAGAGTCAGATATATTAAGTTAATATAATACATTTTCTCTTATTATATTTTTTCACATACTTATAATGTTTTTTCCAGTGCAACTAGAAGTTAGAAGGGAGGACAGCAGGTCGCTCCGGGTCTGGCAAGGTTAGGCCGGTTCACTAGACGTCAAGTCAATGTGGATTTGACATTTGATTTCAGACATTTGCCCGGGCCGAAACCTTTCACTTCCTGGATCCGGATCCGAGTCCAACTCGCCAGCTCCTGTGGCGGTTCCATTTTTGGTTGCGAAATGCAACTGACCAAAACCAAAGTCATCCAATTAGAAGAAAACACCGAAATGAACAGGCCCAAACAGCTGTCAGTTCCTCGAGCGCCCATTTGCATTTCAAAATGCAAATTAAATTTCTCTCTCTCTCTCTCGGCCGGAATAAAAATTGGAGCTCAGGTCCTCCTGGCACATCCGGTGAGCTGGTGGCTCAGATTTGTGTGTGGTGGGTTCTTTTGGGGCTCAGAAAGGCCTTGCAAATATTTACCTTATTAACAAGGACAGGACAGCCGCGAGCCAAGACAGACATCGAGTGGTCATGCCAACGCCAACGCCAACGTCAATGTCAACGCCAACGCCTCACGCAATTTTTGAGGGAATTTTTATAAGCACTGTTACAAAATTTCATAACTACCATGTGAAAAAATTCTACGAATATTCTATCTTTTTTAAATAGGTATTCAAATAAAACTACCAAGTCTTTAAAATCCATTTGAAAATGTATTGATTTATTTTTATTAATATTATTTCATTATGAATATTAATATTTTTGTTTTCTCTGCAGCTTTCCCCTGTTTTCATTTTTACCTGTGGCGCCCGAGAGTATGCTAGCGAATGGCACCCGAGCAGCAACTTATGCTAATGCCCCCGCCGCTGGGTGTTAATTCAAATGACATTATTTAATGCCCAGCACACGCAACGGCAAGTGAAAAACAAACTTGCGAGCCAAAAACCGAAGCCAGAGCAAGTCGGATGTGTGAGAAGAAAGTGACTTTAATTAAACGTGTGTGTTAAGTGGCCTGCCTGGCTTCGGCTTGCATAATTCAATCGAGCTCCACGAATTTCTACAATTGCGCAATGTCAACTCTTCAGGCAGCTGAGTCACGTTTTTTCCAGCGACGACAGAGAAACTATCCCCTTTATGTGAAATAACAATTAAATGCCCATCAAAGGAGGGCCTTCGTCACTCCGTAATAAATCCAGAAGCTCTAGCCCTGCAACAGGATAATCGAAAAATTCTCATGTACCATGTAATTTTACACGGCCAGGCCGAAATTTGCATATTTATTAAATTTTCTGATTGAATTTGATAAGGGAGAGGGCGAGGGAATCTCTCGATGTGCCCCGAACTGAGCTCTTCGAGCTGATTTATTGATTGGAAATGGCTTGGATTGGGATCCAGTTTCCACCAACCAAAGTTCGGCTGCCTTTGGCCGAAAACTTGCGGTTTCATAAGCGAATACAGACGTTTGCATTGATTTTCGGCCACCGTCTCGTGACTAAATTGGCTGTTAAAGCGAAAACATTAAATTAGTCAGCGAGTTGGTAGCCGGATGACTGGAATTCCATTCTGCAAGTTTCGCTGTCACATAGTAAATGTCAAATTTGCGACTCTATTTGAGCTGGCGTGTGTGTGTCATAAAAGGGAAAAGGGGCGGCTGGAGCTGAAATATGGAGTGTTTCGTGAGGGGAAGGCGGACTGAATTCGCGCCACCGAAATAGCGGCAACTTTTACGGCCAGACAGGAGATGAAAGATACAAATTAAACTTTTGCCAGCCCAGCGGAAACCAACAGCCACCGGAGAGGGAGTATCTATGCGTGCCAATCAAATTCTAGTTATTGTAGTTCGAGTTATAAACTTTAACTTGGGAGGAAAGTTCATTCCGGATTAAGTCTGACTACAGGACTTAAAGGAACCGCAAAGTTAAAGCTTAGGGATTTTTTAGGGTAAACTTTATTAAGGAATTAATCGGATTTAATCCCAAATAAAACCAGTACTGGTTTTAAATATATTAGCATATAGGATGTTACAAACCTTTTAAATTTGTGTCAAGGTATTTTTTAAATATTTTCTATCTTTAACATTAAATTATCTTAATAGTTTGTACTTTTTTATAAAAATGTTAGGTCTTTTAGAAATTAATTTTATTTGGGTAACAAAATCATATTGAATTTAAGAATATTTTCCCATTAATTTTAAACACATCATCCCAGAGGACAGATATCATACCCTAAAACAACCTTAAAATTCCCCCCAGGAGACAAACTTTGATCTGTGATTTCTGAATCAAATTGAAGTGACTCTGATTTGGCCAAAATCCCCCCTTCTCCGGCCTATAATTCCTCATCATTGCTGTGATGTTGCGTGTTGGGCAAGTCGACACTTCAATTTGACAGTTTTATGAGCGTAAATGGTATTTTGTTAATGTAGTTGTCACTTGTGGGCCACGCCCACATTTCAATGCCTTAAAGTGTCAATTACCAAGACGGAGCATCAGCCAATAACCCGTGTGTGAGCGAGTGTGCGAGTGGGAGAGTGGCAGAGTGTATTAGCGGCATAAATAAATTATAAATTGCTTTAGGGCAACAACAAGAGCAATTGTTCTATTTACTCCGATTGCCGATTGTTGTTTTTTTTCTATTTGTTGTCGATGTTTGTCGATGATTGTGTGTGCTTCCCTTTTTTGTTGTTATTGTGGTCCATCCCCCTTCTGGCCAACACCAGTGCCGTCCGTTATCGTCAGTGAAAGAAAGAGAAAGTGCCTGGAGCCAGTTTTTTTTCGGTATTTTTTCTTCTCTTATTTTTTTCGAATTGTTTTCGATGTGTTGCCAATGCTGCAGGGGCAGCCGGGATGTAAGCAGCGGGATGGGGAGGGGGGGCGGCTGCCGAGAGGGGCAAAGAATGTCAATTTCTGGCCATAATGTGCCTCAGACTTTTGCTTTTCTTTGAAGCTGTAAAACAAGACTCCGGCCAACACAAACACACACCAGCACGCGTTCACCTACATAGGCAGCTTTCCCTTCCTGTGCGAGAGCGGCATTGCGCTCTCAGTCCAGTGCACTGTGAGAAAATTCTAAAGAAAATGTACTTCCTACTTCTGATATTAAATTTTAAATTGATCAGGCAATATTAAGTATACTATCTTAAATGTTGTTTCGAAAATAAAATGTGTAACTCCTGAAAGTATGCAACGATCTTCACGGTATTCTTTTTTTTGCGATAAAAAATTATTGGACCTTATAGAAATAATTACATAATAAAATTATTTAAGACGATAAAACTGTTTTACAATCTGATAAAAAATATAGTTCCTTCATATTATTTTAATGTGGTATTTAAATAATTGTAATTTCATATATATAGGCCGTAAAAATGTTCCAGAGAATGTTCCAGTAGTGCAACCTTAAAATAGTTATAAATTAAAACATAAATACACACCAAATTTATTTCTCTGTGTGCTACCTGTCAGCTTCGAATAGGCCTTGGCCATCGGCCATCAGCTATTGGCTATTGGCCCTGGCTGGAAAAGAAATAGAAGCCGCTAAGCAGAAAGTAAAAATAGGCATAAACAGCTCATTAGATGGCATTTTAACGATCCCGGCGGATGACAACTTTTTCTTTCTCTGTCCCGAGTCTCCGTTTCAGTTTCAGACTCCGATTCCGATTTGGGTAGAACCAGCTTCATATGCATATCGGACTTTCGCTAATTGAAAGCCGGAGAGGTGGAGAGTTCCATCTGCAGTCAGTCAGTCAGTCACTCACTTACTCAGTCAGTCATTCATTGCACTGCGACACAATTAAGCCCAACCTCAAAAGCCAGAGTAAAAAATACGAGAAAAAAAACGTTATGAAGCGGAATTGGAAAAAACTCTTCTTCGCGCACTTGAAGGTACAAATTTAGAAAACCTTTTGAGGGCACTTTCATTTACCATTTCTTCTTGCCGTTGATTTTGTTCGCTTGTATTGAAATTGCTTCGGTTGTCTTGGCTTTCGTTCGATGGATGGATGCGTTCGCCCATTGAATGCGAAATGAGATTGGAGGCGGACAAAGACAGTCGAGGCAGCACACGGAGAAAAAAAAATAATAACAGGGACATCTTTATTTATTTTCCTATTTACCGGACTATAATCTCTTTTCGGAGAAGGAAATTGTGAGCTAGCCACAAGGGAAAATGAAAGCCAATTGTATGCAATTTTAATAAAAGGAAGTTTTATTTTTTATGTAACTTTATTTAGGGGTAATGTTTATAAGAGTCATGTAGCATTTTTAGTTACTCTTTTCAGTTTTTATATTGTACTTATCCTATTTAATTGAATTTTTAAAGATATTTATATTTACAAATATATCAATTTATGTAATTAAAATCCTACAGCAGGTTATCTTATAATAATTATTATTAGTGAATCCATTTGATATGCAGGTTAATTTATGTATTATTTTGTGACTTGTGAAATGTACACTTTATTTTCTTTTATTATATTTATATCCTTATTTCTTAGTGCCCAAAATATATCCTTAGTCACAACTGTGGCACTTTTCTCGTCCCTTTTTTTTTCTCCGTGCAGGAACTTAACGGTCAAGAGAGTTCGAGTTGAGTTGCCTATTGTGGCGCTGTACGTGAATGAATTCATAAAAAAAATAAAATCGAAACGAAACCAAAAGGCGGCGACAGTGCCAGTGCAGGGCGGCATGAAAAATTGAATGTAATGCGCAAATGAAATTCAGCGGAGTCAAACGCAAAGCCAAATACAAATCCCCGCAATGTCCATCGCTTTTCATTTGGCAACGCCGTCCATACATATTTGAATTCACTTTAAGCTAAAAACAAAAAAAACCCTAAATTGCCCGCACGCATTTTGCATTTAATCAGCGCACGCACAGCGGCAACAGCAATTGGCACAGAAGCAGCAACATCGGTGGCAGCCACATTAGTGGCAGCGGCAACATCCAGGGGCCATATTAGCCACTAACTATAAGCTGCTTTTGAAAATCGATTAGTTGACAGCCCCAAGGGGGAAGGGGAAACGGAAGGGGAACTCCGGTGGTTAGGGTAAATCGCAGCCCTCCGTCACCATCATTTTATTGACAGTTGGCGCGTGTGAAAAGCAGCGTTCGCCCTCTCTTTAACCACGCCCCCGAAAAAAGTGCGATGCTTGATTATTCCAAGCACATACAAACGCTTTCATGCATAATCTCACCTACAACAAAAATTACACCAACGAACTACAACAACAGCAGGCACAAAAATGACAAGAAAATCAACATAAGCAACAACTACGTATACAAAAACTACACCAACAGTACACCAACCATTTTCAACAACAATTAAAGACTTACACCAACACACGTCGCTGGCGGAAAAACAGAGAAAAGTCGTGCCGCTTTGTTTCGTGTGCTCATGAAAAGCCCGAAAGAAAAGCGAAATTTCGGTTGAGACAGCGACAAAACGTTGGTAATCAAATAATTTCATGCCTTTAATTGTCGACGGAGGTCGGTTAGTAGTGAGGATAATTGGATTGCCCTGAATGAACGCCGGCGAACAATAATGAGCCTTAAATGAACAATGTACGTGGGCGGCATGGGTTGGGCATTACCGCGTTAATAAGGAGTTTCATGGTTAAGAACGGTGAACGGTAAACGCTGAAATGGTAATTAGTGGTAAGCTGATAAGAGTTAAAGAGGGAAGTATTTGCAAATAGGTAAAAGGGATGAAGGGAGCTTCCACGATGTTGAAATGTAAGCGGATTAAGAACTTTATTCGATTTAAATTTTAAATTTGAGAAGGGATACAATTTAAGTGGAAACCAATTACTTATTAGCCTAGATAAATCTATAACTATCTTGTTTTTAATTGACCACTAACTCTAAAAGCTAGCGAATACTTTCAAAACATTTTCCCCATTCCCTCGTTGCTTTTCCAAATTAAAATTTAATAGCAGAAACATTTAAGCACTCGACTTGCATTATTAATTGCCAAGTCTAGTGCTAAATAGGCGAGAGGAAACTCTCAATTAGAGCTGCCAATCGCTGGCAAAGATTTCCAGTGGGCGGTGGAAAACTAAAACACTTGGAAAACTAAACGGCAGAACAACACAGCAGCAACAAAAAGTGCCACAACGACAACAACAAGTGCAACCGAAATTAATAAACCGGAAAAACTTTTAGCAGCCACCCCCCGCCAAGCCACTCACATAAGCCAAAGTCTAGCAAGTTGGCCAGAAATTAATTAGTCAAATGGTGCAGGAAAATAGCCCCCCCTGGCCAGCCTGGCTAACTGGAATATTTACGAGAAGAAGGATTTTGATTAGACCAAGGGGAGGACGGGGTGTCAGATAGATGCCAAGTGTTGAAGTGATTGTTTTCCCTTTTCGGTTTGGAAACTACGGGCTTTGCCCACCTGGGTGACCCCAAAACCGAACAAATGTCAGAGTGTATTAAGCCATTAAAATGCTAAATTATATGGTTTTTGAACTTGCCTCGGCGCGGCTTCCCCTCACAAATAGTTAAAGTTTGGCCAAGCGCAGAGTGTGTTGTTTGTTGCCTTGAAATGAAAGTTTTCTGGGCATTGTTCACTGAGCTCAGCTTTGTTTTTGTTTTTTTCTTTCAGATTTTTCTGTATTTTTTCAGTTTCAGTTTTTTTTTTTGGCACATTACATAAAATTTCGTAACATTCTGCGGCACGATGGCAAAAGTCTCTAAGCGTCTGCAGTCTCGGTTTCGGTTTCTGTCTTTCGGCATTGAGCTAAGTTGGATAGCTAAGTTTAAGAAAACTCCACTGACCTGTTAACAGAAATGCTGTGCAGAGACTTACTATACACAAGGGAAAAATACAGGGTTAGTTTAAAGATTACTAGAACTTTAATATCTTTTATATGAGCGAGAAATCTTTGGAATTTTATGAAATGCAAACCCGAAAAGCTCTGAAATTTAACTTTTTGAACTTTTTAAATAAAATTAGATTCCTAATATATAATTATGTTTAGAGCTCTCTTAGAGCTTTATATTTTATGTAAATATATATTTATATACCGTGATATTCTACTTAAATGGTATTAAAATAAATAATTTTTTTCCTTTCCAACTTAAATTAATTTTTAACCCTTTACCGATTGGGCCTAAACCGACCTCAGCTTTTCTCCCCGTGCACTCCAAACAGCCAGTTAAGTTGGCTCAAATCGACTCGAGTTGGCCAATAGCAGCAACAACTTGCGAAGAAAGTTATAGACAGCTACACTACAGTAAAAACAACTTTTGCCCAAGAAGAAGCAGCGGCGGTAGAGGCCATAAACGAGTAGAACACGTTTTACTGTTGGAACCGCTGCCGCTGCTGCCTCGGCTGACGTCGCCGTCTCTGTCTCTGTCGCCGCCTCTGCCTCAGTCGACGTCGCGACGGCGGTAACCAATTTTCCC